>WOGO01000316.1:0-25550 GCA_015342085.1 Leptinotarsa defecta
TTTGGAAGTACAAAACGTCAAGTTAATTTCAATATTGTAACTTTTTTAGTGCTTGTGAAAAAAATTGTTATTCAAATTTTATGGACCTCCTTTAAGGGGGATGCTCCAATTAAATTTTTTATATGAAAGATCTTATCTTTTTTTCGATGAGGAATCACCTCCTTAAATGTTTTACACTTATTTAGTTACACCCTGTATAAAAGCCAAGCTCACCGGCCATGATTCGTCCGGCAGCTGTAGCAGAGTTACATATTGCCAAAGCAGTATATATTTGTTTTTACTGTCGTTGATGTCATTCTCTAGTGGGGACGATAACAAATGATCACTTCTCTCTCTAGGTTCTTTTGGCTTTTGCTTCCGTACGGCGCATTTAGTTACAAATGATCACTTTCGTGTAAATTGTTATGGAAAATGTTATCATTATTTGGAAGTTTATTTCACATACCTAGGTACATTTTAACTATTTTTCAAACAATTCTAGTTTTTGGGATATACAATATGAAAAACCTCGAAAATGTAGACGCTACTGAATATACAATTAAAACAGAGCCTAACTTCCAGTCTAAAGTTTGTGTGATCTATATTGGGTAAAATAATTTTTTATGAGTGTAGTAGAGCCGACAGATGAAGATTTATTCATTTCAAATGGGTTCATAAAATAATTTTGGAATTTTGTTTGCCGTAACTGATGCTTAAAGCACTAATTCATTGGTTATCATAAATATTTCAAGAGATTTACCATTTGAAAATTTTCGAAGAATTGTTGATTTTGGTACTATATTTTATTGGTCAATGACCAATGAAAAACGTTTACTCACCTAGAGGAAATTGGGGAAAAGTTTAATATTGGATTGGCCTTACGACCAATTCAATATTAAACTTCCAGTCAAAGCTCTGTGAAAGCCCCTTCAGTCGCGTTTTCGTCTCACTAATCTCATTCCATGATGAGATATTCCCGCCAAAAAGTAATTCACTGTCTCTGCGCGACGTATTTTGATATTTTGATCGAACAAAGATGCATTAAGGACAAAAAAGAAGACAGCGTAAAGATGAATGTAGCGTAAAAACGCCTTTTGATTAAATTAGATGACAGAGGATTTCATCTGTGACTAGACGGTGTATTATTATATATGTCAAATTAATAAAATATATACTCGATTGAATTGAAGGAATTTATACAGAAAACAATAAGAACTGTCAGACTAGAGGCATAATCATTTAGAGGTTAGTTTTTGGCGGAACCACAGATTAATCTGTGACGGAACTGACATCTAAAATGCAAACTGAACATTTTTTTACTATGTTTATTTCTATTCAACATACAACCCACTAATTTCCAGTGTTTTCCATTGGGGAAACCGAAGCACATTTAGTATATTTCTATCCTTAATTGATGTATTGAGTACAGACAAAAACTCTATGGCACTGATTGGAAAACGCTAAAAAAAAGCCCATGGTTTTTTTAGCATTTTCAAAATTTAAAGCGATTTTGTATTTCAATTCAGTTTCTATTTTTCAAATAGGTACTATTGGTCTCAGACGCAAATTTCGTTTTCATGTATTGATAAAAGTGTCGAATCCTAGAAAGCCGCGCTTTCTGCGCCATCTTGTTATAACGTCATTTCTATTTAAGGAATTTGCTGTGTACGTTGGGAATGTGCTTGGATTTTATATCATTTTAGAACATTGCAAAATATCGCAGATATCACTATTACCACGATTTTTTCTGTAATATTGGGTAAGTTAAGCTTCATTCACTATGAGGTATTACTATTAAACCATTATTATTGATAGTTATTATTTTCAGGCCAAGGTCAAGATTCACAGGGCTGAGGAGATACATTTTGTCCCCAAATGTGAAATAAAATAAATTTAACATATCAATAGAATAAAAATCTGAACAATAATACAAGGTAAGATATAGACTGGCAACATTGAGGCAGTTATAATTTTTTCGATTTTATTGAGCTAGTATCTTCATTACCTGTTTTATTAGACCCGAAATGAAATATTTCAAAAACTAAAAATCATATATATGAGGCAGTGGGGCTTTTGAACCAAGAAGCTGTGCTTTCATTAATTCCAAAAGATGTATTCAAGTTGGCCCTTCCCTCAATATTATGAAATGATTGTATTTGAAAGAATCACCTTTTTTGTAGATGGACGTCGATAAGCTTTCTGATGCAGAATTGCGTACAAAACTCTTGGAGTTTGGATTTCCAGTTATGCCTATAACTGGGACAACAAGAAAGGTTATGGCAAAAAAACTGAAAATGCTCCTTGAAAATAAGAATAAAATAGGCTCAGAAGGAACCAGAAGGTTTGTAAATTATTTTTATATGGAATAAGCTGGGGAATTTATAGTAATCTCAAATTTTGGTTCATAGACAAATATCATACCAACTATTGTTCAATATTCGTTTCAAGTACTACTGCAAGTTCTTGAATAATTATTATCATGATTTGCACATTCTTGTTGTCTGAAGTCAAAACTTGGCATTTTGGTTTCATTTTGAAGATATGATCACTTATTAGTTGAAAAATCGATTATTTCAAGAACTCATATTTGATAATAATATCTTGTAAAATGACACTTTTTGTATTTCCTAAAAATTGTATCTTTTACTAGATCACATTTGTTTACAAAACTTTATAAGGTTTTTACAAGGAACTTTTTTTTTGGTCCTATTGTCAGTGTTGCAAAATTAAACTGTAAATGGTTGGGATGTGGTCAAATTTATATATCTATCAAAAAGATAAATAGGTAGTTCTTTATTGAGTTAGATATCCCAATATACATAAATGTTCATAATGTACAATAGTAAACTACAATCACTTCTAATAACATTTTTTCAAATAAACTTGAATACACAAAACAATCTAAAAACATTTCAATGTGACACAAAAACCCTTGAATAGTAGTACTAGCGCTATTAGTTCTTGATATATAAATTGTTACCATATCTTTATTCAGTATTTTGTAGATATAAATTATTGTATGATTGTATAGCTGTTTGGAAAGTGATAACCGAGTCCTTCGTGAAGTAGATGGAAGTTCAGCGATTCATTTTTAAAATTATTCTTATACCTCGATTTTGTAGATCATTTATTTCATATGTAGTGAATCGAAATAATACTGATGAGGAATACTCAAAATGCTGCTGAATAATTGTCTTATATACAGTTATTCAAGATTCGGTTAGATTTTGTGATATTCTCAAAAAACAGTATAATTTTTTTGTTTTTGATGAATGTACTTAAAATGATAAACAAATGACTGAAAGTTATCCATGTATTTCATTAGTTCGGACTTTCATTTTCTTATATGATATTAAATGATTTGAAATCCCTGATAGAATCAATAAAATTAAACAGATTAGCTGAAAATAACAATTATATCAAAGAAAAAAAACCGAAATTACAATAAAATAAAATACAAGCAACAATTGAAAATTGCACAATTAACAAGAAATAGAAATTAAAAATTGAAAGATTTCAAGCAAAGTTAATTCTCGACGTTTCGATTGTTAGTACCTACGATCATCTTTGGGTGATGACTGGACTTATTCCTCCGAGAGATGACTATTTTTAGGTCATATGAGTGCTTTCACTTTTCAACTCTTCCCGTTTCTCGCTTCACTGGTTTAGCGGGAGCTCTCGCTAAAAGGTCAGGTGAAAGCACTCGAATGACCTATAAATAGTCATCTTTCGGAGGAATAAGTCCAGTCATCACCCGAAGACAATAGAAGTCCGAACTAATGAAATGCACCATGAAACATCGTCAACCACCTTCAAACAGAAAGTTATCCAGTTGGAAAACTAAATGTTTTACATTGTGAACTATTTCAATTTTTTACTATTTATATTCAAATTGAAATTTTCAATGTCAAGTGAGTTATATATACTGGAATTTATTTGTAAATATCATAGCTTTGGTTGTGGACACATTTGGTTTCAGTTTATTAATTTGGAGATACTTATTGACACACATCAAATTTATATTCATTTTTTGAATAGCTATTTCTGAATTTACATCGCTGAATTCTAACATAATATCATTGGTAAAAAGGTTGATGAACTCGCAGTTAATTGAATAGAACTGGCCGATACTTGATGAAAATTCATATTTAAAAAACTAATACTAATATCTGATGATGTAAACCGTTTATAATGTTTTGTTATCGATTATAAAAGTTATTATTCATCCATGTACTTCATCTCCAACACCTTATCAAGATAATTTCATTGGTAAAATTTTTCTGATAGTCGTTTCAAAAGCTCGTTTAAGATCCAAGAATACACATACAATATATTTATGGTGATCTAGCTCATTAACTGGAATGAAAATTCACATGAATATTTAGGTCTGAATCCTGGTGGATTATTCATGACTATATGATTTTTCAAAACATGATTCATCAATTGTTCATATACAGTTAAGTCAAGTAGTTTTTCTAATAGAGGCATTATTTTATTTGGTTGAAATTCACTTGGTTCAGTTGTGTTTGTAGCTTTTCGGATTTGTATAATAATACTTGCTTTCAGGGCTTCAGAGATTTCAGATCAGAAATGCCACCTTCTTTTTTGTCATTCAATTAAATTATACTTTGTCTCAAGAATGTATTTCTTATTGACAAAGAATTGAGAAAAATATAAATAAAAAATACAAGAAGGTTGTTAATACATACATATAAAATGAATACATGTAAAAGCAATAGGAAAAAATGTAACCATTTTAAAAACGCCAAACAAATATTGAAATACAGCAAATAAACTTTCATAACTATTATATTTAGTTGAACTTGTGCAATTGATGATTTGTTTATTTTGTGGAAATTCATGATCACTTTAATGAAATGAATGAGAACACTTTTGTCATAACTAGTGGAAATTAGACAAAAGTGATTTTATTCTTTTCATTGAAATTAGTTAAACTTAATTAAGATTATCATAGAATTAAGTTAAGCAATTTTAAAGATAGGCTCTCGCAACAAGAATTTTTTACCTTATTTCTAAACCTTTTTTTATTATGTATTCGACTTGAGTTAATGGGAAGATATATAATTAAATAACTTCTCACTTTTGAAGATGATTGAATTTTGTATAAGTGCTAATGTAGGCGTGGAAAGGCAAATCAGGTGTGATTGACGTGTACTAAATGTTGAAGTAGTATCAATTTGAATTTATACATTTTGTGGATAAAACACACTGTTTCCAAAATTAAAAGACCTATAACTGCCATACATAAATATCTGCTGGCCTTTTTTTGTAAGGACGATAGCATATTGAAAAGATATTGTGTACAATTTCACCAGAAGCAAACTTCATGAAGTAAATGGGAATCAATTTGAGCAAAGTAAACAGAATGTGCCTTCCGCAAATGTAGATTGTGTAGTATTTCATTTAAAAGAAGGTTTGATCGAGAAGTTGTAGTTAAAGTGTGGGAATAAACAAAACATGTACGTTGTTCTAGGGCAAAGCTAAGTAAAATTTCTTGACGAATACTTTTTTAGTTATACTACTAAAAAATAATAAAAAATAAAAAAGTGAATCATCGATATCACTTATGTTTCCATAAGTTTTTCATTATGTGAAAATACTTGAAATGGTGAGTGAAGGTCTTCAGCATAGTGAAAAGAAGCTGTCATCTTATGAGTTTTTATTACCAGAACTGAGTCCACTGAATTGTAGATTTTTTAACATTCTCGAAATGTTGACTGATGTGCCAAGTTTTGACTTAATATTTGTGATCAACAGATAAAAATGGGCATCTTATGAAAGTTTTTTTAACCAGCATGAACCGTTAAAATGAATATTTATTTTTAGGGTAGTTTATACACAGTTCTACCAAAAACAAGTATTAATTTTCATTACGGTAACATTAGAAGTGTGGTGTGTGAATGCTCCCATGGTTATTAATCGAGACACTTTGCTCAAAGATTTAAATTGATTTATGAACCAACCAGAAGTTGAAAAAATATATTTTTTCTTAACAAAATATCAAATTGACTAAGAAAAGTGAGAAATTTATCTTATTTAGTGAGTTAACAAATTTGTATGTAATTTTCTTGGAGAAGTAGCTTTATAATTCAAATATATGAAATTGCATGTTATTGTAGACAATCACGTGACTCACATAAATCTTCCGAAGACGCTTAGTAATAATTTTGTATTCAAGTAACATTTTATGGTGAGATTTTCACTGAATACTTCACAAAACCGCAAGACATGTTTCACTTTAGAATAACTTCCTCAAGTGTGCAAACTAAAGAGTTACTTGAATATTCTTATATTTTTTCAAGAATGTCATTCATTGTATCAAAGTAGTTGTTGTGACACAAAAATACAAGTCTCTCAAAATTGTGTGAGGGCTGCTCTTAGGTTAGGGTGAGTTCAACCCTTCAGTGCAAACTGCATTTCATTTCATTCTTGTCTCACGAAAATTTACAATTTATAGACACGTCCAAACCTTAACCCAAATACTATAGATGTAAAATGTATGAAATATATAAATCGTAAATGTATAAAATATATGGAGTATGATGTATAAAGCAAGGGTTTTATTGTGACTCACATCAATTCAAATGCCTCTAAATGAGTCCAGCTTCTTGAAGAATTGGATTCGTTTTTTTGGTGAATGATTTTTCAAGTTCTATGGCGAGAGTGAAACTCTCCCAAAAATTGTTAACCTGATCCACATCAGTCAGGCTATTTCATCATCTTCCAAATAGAGATGGCACATATCTTTTAGCAGTCCAAATCTCTTCATATGATGATTCAAACGATAGTGACCTTAAGCAATGCTTTGAAATGGGGTCAGTTTTGCCAGCAGTCTGAAAATCTTTTTCCAGTCCAGATTTCAGTATTTGTATGGCAAAACCTAAAGCCATGTCTATGACAGGTTCTGGTCTGATGAAATTACTTGCAGCACTTCCATTATAAGGAAGTTGATAGCTTATTATTTTTCAGGCCGGGAGGCCAGAAATTCAGAACAGTGAAAATTTATTCTCTTACTATTAAAAAAAATTTTTTTGGAACTTCAACACCTGTTTGGACAATGCCTGGTGAGTGTCAAGTATTTCCACAACTGCTTGACTATGCAAAAACATTTTTATTGATTTTTGTAAGAGGTTGGTTTCCGCCATTCTCTCTACACATAAATCAATGGCCTAGGTTTCCGCCTGAACAACGGTCTCATAGGAGCCTGTTCAGGACCCTGTCTACTTCTCTCTTCGATGTGAATAGGAGGTTGCTTGTAGGAGAACTGAAAGTTGAGAAACTGGGGGATCAACCTTATTCTCCACATTTTTCTTTTCATTCACCAAAAATTGAAATGTTTTGTTTTTAGGTCTATGGGTCGATACTCTAGTGAGGAAGATAGTGACTCAGAGCTTAAAGTATCAAAGAAGAAGGAAAATAGAAGAATCACCATGGCAGCTCCAATAATGCAGCCTCCTTCTGTTGGTGTTAAAGTTAGGAAAAGTACGCGTTTCAATGAGTCTCCAGAACCTGAGAATAATGTTGGAATCCAGGTTAAGTATATTGAAAATTGGGCAATCAACAAATAATTCCAAGTATTTTTAGTTGTCTAGAAGTCCTGTCAAACATGAATCAAGAACGACAACTACAACTACAACCAAGACACAGAAAATCATTAAATCAGCCCAAGATGAATTTGATACAGGGTCGGAATCTGAATCTGATATTGTCAACAATTATAAGTTGATAAAGGGAACATCTAATTATAGCAAAAATTTACCAGTAACATCTCCCAACTCATCATCAGTTAGGTACTCGCCTCCTAAATCAACAGATACTTCCTACAGTTCTACTAGAAATGTTTCATTCAATATCAATGCATCCCCTAGTCGAGTATCAACATATAATTCACCATCTTTGGCTTCAGAATATGCTTCTGATAAATTGAATGAAATCAGATCCAGGTTGAGTCTGAATACGCCATGTAAGTGATGAAATTTTAAGTTGAAAATATTTTTGATGTGGCAATGTTTTTCAGCTTATGAAAGTCCAGTGTATTCATCAAGTTTACCCTCAAAAGAAGAGACTCCATTTCTCAGCAATTTCACTAAGAGATTGTCTGCATTGTCCAGCCAGAAGAATGATCAGGACTATAAGAAAGATATCAAGGAACATGACACTAATGGTTCATCTACTTTTGTCAGAGGTCAACTAAGCAGGTGAAATATAGTTTTGAATGTAGATCTAAATATGTTAGTATATAATATTCCTTTAAAATATAAAAACAGCATAGTTTCTATAAATTGTATAAATCAGAAAGGTGCTCAAACGTGTGAGTTGATAAAAATATGTTAATTTGCAATGTAAACCAGCCATATGACTATTTCATTGGCAATCTCAAACAAGTTTACGAATTGTGAATACAGTGACCCATTTCTTATGAAAATTAATTACACTATCCATGATAATATACAAGTTTCACACTAAATTTTATTTAAGACGGCAATCTTATTTAAAATTTTTGATTCCTAGCATATCTAGATATTTAATATCGATCTTTGACTACATAATATAACATTTGTAGTATGCCAAATTGTTTCAGAAAAGTCTTTCAAACTTTGTTTGAAATTTTGAAGATTTTCAATAATTTGATGATTCAACAATTACATTTTTTTTGATTGGAACACATACTTATTCAGTACTACCCTAATGAGTTTTCCCATTTGACTCCTATTAGGATTAAAGATGATTCAACTATATTGGTTATTGTTAAATTTTGTGTTCAGTTTCAGGGCAGCCAGAGGAAGAGACACTACTTACGATTACAAAGTTAACCAGAATAATTTCTTGAAGAACAACTTCGTGTCATTTGCTGTATTGGCTGGTGCGGCTTTGTTTTTTGTAGTTCTGGCAATTCTGTACATGGGAATGAGATCTGATACTTCTGTTATTTCTCCGGGTAAGACTCACCGCTATGTAAAGCCTTGAACGTCTTTTTTTTTTATGAGGGTGATAAGATCTAATAATTGTTCTAATGGTCATTCTTGCACTCTTACTTCAAATCCAGTGAATTATGATCTGTTTATTTTTCTCAAGTCAATTGAATTTTAATTTTAATAAAAATATAGCGGTATGTGGATTTTCATGTGTTGTTTTCTAGCATTTTATTTTGTACAATTTTTAATAAACAATAAATATTTTGCTGCCTCACCATCGTTTTTTTTTTAATTCCCCTAACCTTAGATTTTCTTTCATCACAAGCCAAAATATTTATTGGGTATTAAATATTGATGGCAGGATGAATGCTGAGACTGCCGAAGTGTTACTAGTATCACTCTCATTGTGAATAAGATTATCTTTCATGTCATGAATACATGACATTTTAATTATAATTCCAACATGACAATGTTCAATGAGTTGCTAATATTTCAGTTCTGAAGAGTTTGGAATAAATATTTACAAACATTAAAAGGAGGCTGAACAATTTTAATACAGTCAGACCATTCATTGGAATATTGTGAAGATTAAGTAAGATGCCTAATTCAAAGTTGATTTCAATTTTCAAACAAATATGTTCAAAATAGAAACAAGTGATTAATTTTTGTGAAAGAAAGGTTTTTGCCTTTCTACTACTCTATCTTGATACAAAAAAATTTGGGAATCTTCCAAAGAAAGGAAGAAAGCAATCAATTTCAGAAGTAACTCTATACATAGATGTTTAGATCATGCAAAGAAGTAACTTTCAGACACGAACTGGAAGAAAAACCCTCTAGAAAAAGCTACTTTCATATAAATATTGAATTACACGAAAGAAAAAATACTTTTATATGAACACTGAATTATACAAAAAACACTTTTCTTTACCCATCTTGTATTTCAAACATTATGAAATTGAATATGATATCAATCGCAGGATTCCTGAATAATATACATTTACATAGAACACTGTCATCCTCACTGGTATACATCCGATATTTAACCGTAAGACACTTGCCTTAGGGCTCTTCATTACCAATCTGATTAACAATAATGTATTTCTACATGTGGAAATGTGTGTTTCAAGTTCCACTGTTGAAATGTATATCTCTTCGAATCTAAGAAATGGAGTGGAATAACTCAAAGCTACCATTTCCAATATATACTGAAAATAATTTCATTTCGATGTGAATAATAATTTGTATCTGTGAGTTTCGAAGGTCTTAGCTGTTATATATTGTATAAAAAATAAAATGTTATACAGGATCAGTATTACTTACCTACAAGCAAGGGCAGATTTATAGAGGGGATAATTACCTCCCTTTGACATCAGCAGTGAATACATTTATACCAATGCCAATTTATTCAGTTCTCAACGAAGCTACATCTTCCGTACATGTAACAAAATGAGTGGGTATTGTAGTATATGAGCGCACACGCACACACACATTTCCATATATAGATTATTTTCCCTCAAAATTCAGAAATTACCCTTTCCGAAATTTAGATCTAAATCTGAAAGTATAGTTAATGAGAAATTAATTATAGAAGATAAAGATGTTACAGATGTTGTAAGTTATTGATGCATAATAGCAAATGATGATTTCAACATTGGAGCAATGAAAAAAACATGTTTTTGCAAGTGCTCCCTTCCCATAATTATTCTGAATGAACAGCCGAATTCATTCATTATGTGAATAATATGAAACACTAAAATAATCTGAACTATATTCGCATGTTAAAAGGTGAGACCTCGTTAGTCAGTAGCTTCTACTTTTGAGAGTTGTAGTTCAAGCACAATGTTGAATTGAACAGTAAAAACTAAATAAAATATATAAAACTAAGTGTTGATGTGAAACACGGAATAAAAAATTGTGGCAAAAGTCATGAAAAAATACTCATCAGTTTAAATATTCGCTAAATACCAAAATTTATAAAAGTCCTTGAGTTCATATTTTATTGTAGGTTATGATTTTTTCAGCTAGACTATTTTCTTTTCTCATGAAATAGTACTAACTGATGTCGCCACCAGAGTGGCGACATCAGTTAGTCTATTTCTCAAACTGAATATTAATGTTAATCACCAATAGCAGTTCAGGGGCATTGATTACTGTTGATTAAATTAATAGTAAAATATCATTTTCAAGTACAAGTTCTGTTTACTCAATGTATATAATATAGAAGCTTGTCACGAGGTTTACCTATTTTATAACAAACATTTTTTTGTAGAATTGATTATTTAGGTCAATATCAAGATTGTATTCTTATTTCTACAGTGATAAATCTCGATAAGCTTTTATATCACATAAATGATGTATTTTAATAACTAGAGGAATTGGAATTAATTTGAAGTTCATTTTTTTATAGCTGGTAAATGAAAGCTTGTACTTGAATTTTTTTTTATTATTTTTGATTTTTTAGTTATCACTGAACATGTTCCTTAGTTTTGCATCACTGAACTATCCCTAGCCTTTGTCGAGTTATAATTCTTTGAAATTGAAATGGTGGTCATCTTTTTCCATTTTTAATTTTTCCCCTTGAACTCTCTAATTTGATATTCATATCATTGGGTGCATAAAGTTTCTATATTCTTGTCAACAAACTCTTTCGTGTCGTGTTGTTTGTGTTCTTTTCATCAAAGCCTTCTATTTGATATCCATATTATGGGAGTACATGAAGAAGTAGTACGTCATCTTTGCTGATTTTCCATGTTGGATGAAGGAAAAAACTTCTAGATTATTATGTTTAAAAAAAATTGTTGCAAATAGTTTAACAGCTATACCTATAGAAAGTACTATTTGAATATGTCCAATTACTATTGAACAATGCCAGAACAAAAATGCCGTCTCTCGACGCGTGTTCTGCTAGCCAAGTTAGCATCATCATGAGATAAGAAAACGGCATGTTAGCATCATCTCTCGACGCTAAGCGCGCGTCTAGAGGAGGCGTTTAAAGGCTCCAGTAGTTTCAAAATATGTAAAAGGTATCAACTTCAATTCAGATTATTTCATTGCTCAATTGCATTTTGTTTCTCATTTTTTGTTTTTTATTTTCAGATTATGTAATTCCTTATTGTATTCCCAATGACACCAATTTCAAAAAAGGTGTCAACTGCATTTTTGAAAGTGACGTCACCACAGCTCTTGAATTGTTGATGGCATTGAAACCAGAATTACAGAAGAGAGCGATTGCTAATAAATGTTTTGACAAAACTCTGAAACCACATATGACTTCTTCTGAAATAGTGAATTTTTGTGTATCAAATTATGCTATACAGGTGAACGTTTTTTTCTGAAAAAGTTGTTGTTTTTTCTAAGCTTTGGTTTAACTTTTTAGGATCCTATGCAAATTAGGTCTGATCTGCATAATTTGGAGATTTTAGTATTTAACAATCCTGATTGGGGCATAAGAGTTGCACAAACTGAAAATAACAATGGTTTGATTAGTGAAGCTGACATAGCTAAAGATATGGTGAGTTATTGAAGAAGGAAATTTGTCATAAAAAAATTTAAATAAATGTTTCATATACTTTTTCTTACAGGAACAGGTGATATTTCATGAAAATGATAAAATCACAAGTCTGGTAATTCCTTATCCCGATTTACCATGGAAATGTACTTTCTACAAAACGTTCCATCTGGCTCTTAACAGTGTCCTACTTGTTTCATTGATTTTTGCTGCTTTGTACTTGCTCAATTATGTCTATAAATATTATAAGCACTACCAACAGAAACAAAAAGATGAAATTGGTTTCATGGTGGAGAAAATAATCGATATATTACAATCGAGTTGTGGCGAAGAAGGGGGTGACCCATTCCTTGTTATCAACCATGTCAGAGATATGATATTGCCCGTAGTTGACAGACAAAGTAAGTAACAAAATGATACTTATAACTGACTCGGTTTTTGATGTTGTAGTACAATCTTCATAAATATCCTTCAACTCAGCGTTAATTTCATCGGTCATTTTCTTGAAAAAAAATTAAATGACTCATTTCCGTAACAATTCATGAACTTTTCATTTTCAATTACTTAAACATGAACTAAGTTATTATCTGTCTAAAAATTGACAAGAAATCATCCCAAGCTTAATATTTGAGAATGACAACTTGGTGTTATTGGTGACGACGCCTTCTCTTGTCTAGGTCGACTACTTATTAGGTCAGCCTTGAAATTGTGTATTTGAAATGAGCCCCTGACATTAAAGCAGTCTATTTTCAAACTCATTTCTAGCATTTTGGAATGTTTCTGGGATAATTCTAGCACAAGTTTCGGCAAGTTCCTGTATTGTAAGTTCCCGTATTGCCCGAAGTTGCATAACATAAACTTTCGAATTGATATAATAACCCCAAAGGAAAAAATCGAGAGGAGTCAAATCCGATGATCGAGCAGGACATTCTAACGGACCACGCATACCAATCCTTGGGTATGTCTGATCCAACCACAGTCCTCAAAAATGTGGGGTTGCACCATCTGTTGGAAAACAGCTGGATTCTCTAATTTATCGTGATTGTTAGCCACAATTTTTTAAATCCATGAGTGAATGGAGTTCTGAAAAATCTCTGAATATAAATAACCAGTCAGATTTTACTCTAGATATCTGGAACTAACAATATGATTTCCCAATATTCCTGCTCAGACATTTATTTTCCTAGGAGTTTGAGTGTGACTTTCCTCAAAAATATGTAGGTTTATCTCTGACCGATATCGCACATTTTGGCGGTTGACATTTCCATTTTAGAAAAAAGTACTTTCATCACTAAAACAAATACTTTTTATGCAGTTTTAATTTGCAATTTAACAATCAGACGTTGACTCACAAATCTGTCTTTTTCTGTCAAGGTAATCTTTATTTAATTCACGTTATATCTTAAGTTTATAGGAGTGAAAGTTATGTCTTCTGACATATTTCTTGACGGTGGTTGTTGGGACATCATTCTCAGGAACAACTATTGTCGTGGACTGCAGGGGGTAATTCTCAACAGATGCACCTATTTCTATCTGTTTCTTATCCGAGAACCATTAATATTTTATAGTAAATTAGATATTCTTTACTATATTTCTTATATATACGAAGCTCCACCCCCTAACATACCCTGAAGCTGCTGTATTTTATAATAACTGTTTGTCCGATTTCAAAAGAAGTGTTATTTCAATCTCATTCGCCAATATCGCTGAGGTTCTTGTGCAAATCCCTAAGAAACGTTGCTTTTAAAAATGTTATTATTTCAAGAGAATATCAAAAGATAACAGGTATTTTGCTCAGAACACTTGGATCTTCCGGAAATAAATATTTGATTTCGTGACACACTTCCATATAAAATTGAGAAAATATTTTTCAAAACAGAATCTATCATTGCAATATCAAGGAATTAATTTATATACAAATATATGCTTCCCTTTGGAAGAAACATTCTATTCTTAAATCCGAAATATCTATATCCGAATTCTAGTGATCAATACAAGTTTGAGTTTTTCAAATAAACATAAATAAAACTTTGTGCAACTTATTTAAAAATACTGATTCTATCACCATTTTAGAAAAAGAAAAAACTTGGGCGAAAGCAGTTCAGTTTATAAATGAAAATGAATCGAGAGTGAGAACTGAAGTCCAAGAAGTGAAAGGAGAGCCATTTGAAGTTTGGAGATGGATAGGAAGTGCAAATATAAGTATGGGAGGGTAAGTATTTAGTAAATATTCAGTAAATATTTAAAAACAATTAGAAAATGAATAGTCCCAATTTTCTTATTGTGTGTTGTAAAAGTCTGGTATAAGTATATATATTTTTCATACATAATTTAGTTCTATATTTCATATTGATGTTTCTATTTCCTAATTGTTATTCAAAGGCAAGGAAGTATCCCAACATCCCTATAGATAATTTTAAAAATTAACAACCTTAGTGTGCTCCAATAATAATTCAGAAATGTACACCAACAATGCTAAACAAAGCCTAAAGAGGTTGGTAATTTTTGATTTTATCTATTTTTTCAGGGATCGCTCGGATTATGTCTATCGTCATGGAAGGAGAATTGTTGATGCCCAATATTTAATAACTGAAGTTCTGAAATTTCCGCACAACCGTTTCCGATTTTGTAAAAACACTGATGTGGTTATCAAGAATGAAATTCGAGAAGGGCTTCTCTCCATTTTGGTTCTTCATTGTCAAACTTGTAAAAGGGATCACTCTGTTTGCAGTGAAGATCCAAATTCAGAATTGATGAACGTAAATTTGGCACTTGTTGCTGGAATAGTTAGCTTAGGATTGGGTTTGTATCATTTGAACGAACTGTGCAGCTCTTTACACATCCCTGCCATATCAGGAAATGATTACAGTCAATATCTACATGAAATATACGACATTTTCAATGAATCTATTACAGACAGTGAAAAGAGTATTGAGTCATCATTCGAAAAACAAATTCTTCCTTCTTCCACTCCGAAAAAGAGATCAATTGATAACGAATATGACCAGAAGAATCAATTTCTGAAAGAGTTGAAAAAATCTCCCGAAGAAATTGAAATGCTCTCCAACATGACCATAAACCAAAGAGATAGTCCATTGTGGTATCAGGAGAGAAATAAACGTTTAACAGCTTCAAATTTTGGGCGAATATGTAAACTCTTGGATTCAACAGATAGAAAGAAAGTGGTTGAAGAAATATTACATTCGACTTTCCAAGGAAACATTTATACCAGATATGGAAATGACAATGAAATTAATGCGATTAGAGATTTCGAAATATTGGTTGGGCAGAAGGTCATCAGCTGTGGACTGTTTATTCATAAAAACTATCCATTCCTTGCTGCTTCACCCGATGGACTTTTAGGTGACGATTCTATTGTAGAAGTCAAGTGTCCCTATAAAGCAAGAAATGTAACTCCTGAGGATGGCATCAGACAGAAACTGATTCTGTTCGCTAATTTTGTAAACGGAATCTTCACTTTAAAGCGGACTGATAAATATTACTATCAAGTGCAGGGCCAACTTTTTGTAACGGGTAGGGACATTTGCTATTTTATTGTCTGGACCCCACACGGAATAGTATATGAGAAGATTTTACGGGATGACGAGCTTTGGAATACAATGTTTCCCAAGTTGGAAGAATTTTATTTCACTCATTTACTGCCTGCCATTTTGAAGGATCAACATTGACTGTTTTTCATTTCAAGTGCCTCATTCTAAAAATGAAAATGATTGTTTTTGAACTCAAAATGTAACAGAAAAGAAACGGTTATTATTTTCATTTTGAGAATACTATATACCTATTTCAACTCCTGTTATCCTTTTTGAAGAAAAACTTCAATCCATTTGTTGAATTTTTGATTGTGATAAAACCAAAAGGCATATTTGGTTAGTAAGATATTCTACAAAAAAAAACTATTTTGTATTTAACATTTTTCATTTCAAAGTATTTTTAAATTTTTTGAAAACCAAAATGCAAAGTATATAGAAGTGATAGTCTAAATAATTATTTTAATAACTTTATAGGAATTATGTTGACTTTTGAATACCTTACAGATAGGTAACTATTTATTTTTATCTTATAATACTTTATACATGTATAAACTTTATGTTATATAAATAAATCATTGAAAAATAAGAGATATTGAATTGTTTGTTTTTTTAACTAAGAGAATATAAGAATAAAACTGCAGGTTAACCATGATAAGCGAACAAAACTTCTGTAAACATTTCGTTAAAGATGTGGTGTTGAATTTGAAAAATAGTTTTTAATGTGTTGAAAAATATATCAACGATGCTCCCTTGCAAAATTAATGTAGATTGCAGAAAACCTTCCAGAAATTTCAAATTCATTTGATGATCTTCATTTTCAGATATATGACCAGCATCATAAATCATTTAAAAACTAATCTTTCAGTGAAAAAATTTTCATTAGAGTGAAAGAAAAAATTAAAATGAACGATTCTTTTGAAAATGTCTGAAAAAGAAAAAACTTCAACTCTTCTGGGATGTTACATAGAGTAAAAGTATCATAAAGTGAATTGAGATTGTAGGAGTGTTTTTGTTGAATTTTTCTTGACAACTTCTGTAAAAACTACCTTATATTTAAAAAAAAAATCTATGTGAAACTGTTTAAAATACTGAACTCGCACTAGATGATCATCATCTCCTGATGACGCTAACTTTTTTCTGGTGTGGGAAAAGAGTTTTCAATAGATTCATTTTATGCCAGAGGTTCCAATTCTACCTGTTATGCTGTGTGAAAGTTGACATGACCATTTAAGCAGAAGTCAAAATGCCAAAAAATTAATGAATCAAATATTGGCCAGTATTGTGCAAACAAAATAGAAGACTTTAACACACAGGACATGTCATAAGAAAAAGGTATTTTTGTGTACATTTTGTATATGTTGAAATTTTTGCACCTATACTTTTAATGAAATGTCAACAGTAAAAAAATGATATCAATGATATTGAAAATAATCTAGAAAACTTGATAGGTAGACTCGGGACTTGAAAAACGGTTAAATAAAAGAAAGAAAATCAATTCAATTATAAATGAATAGTGAACAGCAATAATGACAACTGTAATATAAATAAATATTCAAGATTTTGCATTTGGAAAAGAAAGTGAACAAATCATTTCCACATATGTGAATAATATTTCAAAATGGATTTGTGCCTTGGTGATCATTGCAAGTTATTGGAGAGTAAAATAACTTCTCTTATCAAAAATGTTAGTTTTTGCAGCGTTGATGGATATCATTTATAAAACAGAATAAGATGAAGCTAGGTAGTGTATACTTAGAAAAACCGATGTGGTACAATAATGTCAACTATTCGTGTAAAAAAACTATAGAGATAAATTTACCTATTTGGAATCACAAACAACGTGAAAATGCTTATAATAGCTTTTTCACTCTTGTATCTAGGTTAAACATATAGTAATATGGGATACTTTTTCATTGTTTTGTTACAAACGATGAATGACGTAAATTCACATAGATCATAGAGAATATAAAAAAAAACAATTTCATTTATTGGAGGAGTATCTCTAAAATAATGTTCGTGGTATATAAATGTATCAATATCAGCTCATAGCAGGTATAGATTTTTCTGGTAGAGTTCTCTAGTATTTTTGAAATCCACAAGAATAACGGATCAACATTATATGATTTTGATCAAGGTCCTCTTGGTTCATCGGTTCTTTTTGACAGCGTTTTGGGTAGTAGGTAGTATGATATCATCTGCGAAGCTGTGTATTGGGCTGGATGTTCTGTTGAGTAGGTTGTTTACAAAAAGCAGAAGTAATATCTGTATGATGATTCGCCCTATGGTATGGTGATCCTTATGGTAAATGAATTGAGAAACTCTATCTGCCACCATACACAAAGAGACCTTTCCCAAAAAAGTTTTACACTATAAGGTACAATCATGGTGACAGACAGGATATTTTCCTTGGTGCTATATATGGTTGCAGTCTTTAAATGCATTTAAACCTACTTACAAAGACTCTGTTCCTCATGTTGAAGCCAACTCTCAAAAATGTGAAAAAAAAACAGCTGTTTGTTTTCGAAAATAGAAAGAAGTGAATTTTTAAATATATTAATTGAAGCAGATATTTTTATTGTTTATCCTTTCCTAAGCTCTGTCCAGCCCCTTTCTCCATATATTCTCCTTAGCAAGTTTCTATATCAAGCTCCTAACCTATATATGGATGTATGTTTTTTAGGTCTCCAAGAAACAAGAGCTGGCAAGGTCAAGCATTTGAAACCCAAGTTGGATCTGTTAATAGCTTGCCTTGTTCACCCACGCCGTGTCTCAAAATACGCGGAATGGTAGAAGATGGCGATAGAAACATGCACATAATTCGGGAAGCAGTTCTTAGTAAATGTGCTCACCAGTGTCGAATCCTACATTGCGCAGTTGATACAAGTTCAAACTGTGTTTATTTGAAATGTGCTGATCCCAACGATGCTGCCATTGCTTATAGAAATCTCCATGGTTGGTGGTGAGTGTTTAAAATGTTTTAACAGTAATAAAAGTGCATGGTGTCACTTGTTGAATGTATCCATTTGTAATGCTTACAGTTTGAAATAGGAAACGGTACATTCAAATTTTTATGAATGACCTCAAAGCTAATATTATTTTCTCTTTTCAGGTATGCTGGTCATCTGGTAACTGTCAAGTATTTACGCCTGGAACGTTATATGCAAAGATTTGCTGATTCACCAGTATCTGGTCCACCATTTTTAAAAGCTATAACGCCTGCCACAGATTGGTCTAGTTAAATTATTGAATTTTTATTTTTCATTATTTAAATTTTGTCTCACGTTCGTGAAAGTTTGACTTGAGTAATTGGGTTTAAAGGCAATTAATGTTTCTATTGATCTAGATATATTTGTTTGAATTGTTACACCTGAGAACTTTCTTGGAGTCGATCTCCAGTAAGTAAAACTTGCCTTCTGAAATAAAGACGGAAATCTTCGATATTAGACTATTGCATAAGGCTGACTGAGGTTTTTATATGAAACAAGAAACTGTATTATATTTTTTTGATAAGTTTTTATTTAACACATATTTAGTAGAATTCAAATGTTAACTTTGTTCTGTTCTGTAAGAATGTTAATTGAGTTTTATTATAACAGTTTTTTGTAATATAGTATAGGAAATTTTTAATAACTTGTAAGTTTAAGACATTGATTTGTATTAAAACACATTCATTAATTAAAAAATGCTCATTTATTTGTACAATCAAATATAACGAAAAACTCAAAAGTAACAAAAAACAACTCTCAGTTTTTGTTCAAAACAAAAAATAAAGATATATTCTTTAAAAATAGATGCCAAAAATAAGTTACAACCAATGGAATTTTGGAATTTTGAAATAATTTCAATATGAAATAGGTTGGTAAAGGGTGAAATTGAGGACACTTTGTCGTGAACCACATCAAAAATTAAAGTATCTTCCTATGAACTATTCAAAATAATTATCCACCGGTTTTATCACACAACTTGTTAAAACTCATCCCTGGTTTCTCAATACCACTGTTGGGATCTGGATATAAAAAATATTTTTGTCACTATAAAAATACTTTAAACTTATAGTACAAAAAGTGGTTGATAATTTTCAACAAATAAAATATAATATTGCACTGTAATACTTTGTTCAGCTTTATACGACAAAATCATGACCACCTTCAGAATAATGTATCATTGAAAGCTCTGTTCACAGTTGAAAAATATTACCAATATCTCATACTGGAAATGAGTAGAAAACTGAACAATCCAGAATGACTTGTAAAATAATCAATGATGTGCGAAATGACCAACATTGTAAGCAACAATTGTAACGTGATCGAGTTTTCCAGGTAAATTTTGAACTTTCTCCAATCCTTTTTTTCTTCTAATTTTTTTCTCTTGACTTGAAACTTCGACTAAAACACCATTTTTGTGGTCAAAATAGAGATCCTGGTCTTCCAAAGAGTGACGCTTGGCGGAAGTAATACTTACTGTATAACTAATTAGTATTTCACACAACCTCTTTGCCAAATTACACGGCGAATCTTTACCTATAAAAATAATCTTGAATAGACTTCCAGTTCTGCGTTATTTCTCGCGATTGCTCACCTGATATGCCGTTTTTCAAAATATCTTCAATCAATAATAGCTGCAATTCATATCTTTGAACGGGTGTTATATAAGGTACCCCATCTTCATTCCGAAGTATCTGTTTTGAAGTGGAAGCCCTAATATCTATCGTTGTTTTTGAACGTGAAAATTTATTTCCTCCAGTTTTTTTCACTGACCTATTCGGGTCTTCCATTGTTAGAAGTGTTTTGCTAGAAGGTTGTGCACCAGATTTGTAATTAGATTGAACAGTTTCCTGTCGTAACTGACTAGATGCTTGGCGTCTTAGACTACTGGCTTTGTTCTCAACCACTGCGGGTTTTTTATTATCTACAATGTTGGATAAAACTATAAAATTAACGAAAAAGGGAAAATTTTAATAAAACAAACTGAAATGGAACTGTGGCATAAAACCTTGTTTTGGTGGGAATAAAAAGATTATTCTTCTATAAATCAAGCTGAATTTGCCCCGCTTGGGGCTTTGTTGACGAGATGGAGCTGTTACTAGTTAACCTTTCTCTCAAACTAAGGTTTCATACATGCAGTCCAGCCGCTTGAAATTAATCCCAAGCACACTATTGTTTGGGTCGCATCTCTCCTGCACTGATGGGAAGTAATACCTCGAAACCGGTCTGTAGGTGACTTACTCGACTGATTTCATGTGAAACATGTGAAAGAGTAACCTCTGTGAGGTATCTTGCATAAATGTCTGTCAGCTTGGTATTAGCCGGGGCAGTAAAGACACGCCTGAAGCTATTGTATAGCGAAACACATATTGCGTTTTTGTAAAACTATGTAGTGAAAATCTCACAATAAAATGTTTCTTGAATTTTCATCAAATATGTAAATAATGAATATTCAAAAATGGAACAATATAAAAAGTTCAACAAGTTTTGTTAAAATTTCTCTGAAAAATTTCTAGACAAATCCCTTCGACAAAAAAAAATAGTATATTACGTCCTGAGTAGGATAAGAAGCCAATTACCCACGAGCGAAAAATTGTAAGCACAAGGCGTTAGCCAAGTGCGATAATTCGCGATTGGACGTACTTGGCCTTATTCTCGAGGTGCATACTATACTTTTTCTACGACCGACCATAGAAAGGAATGGTACAATATATTTGTTTGAGATTATGACTTTGGATAATAAACTCATTGGCAGCTTATAATTAAAGCAGGTGATTGTTGATTACAGATATAACTAGATTCATTACCAACCCACAAAACACAATAAATTTACTGAAAATATTATTTTTATTTCGATTTTACAGAGAATTTGGAGGGAAAATTCACTGATTTGGCTTTTGGACAATTAAATGTATTCATGAGATCATATTTATCAAAGTGAATGTTACATATCTCATCATTTTTTGAAATCTACCTGCTGTCATGATTTGTATTACTTTCTGCTGTCAAACACGTAATGATTAGTTTAAAATGGAGGGAATAGAGAAAAAAATTTTAATATTTGATCAAGCAGATGTAAAAAATTTGACAGCCACTGGGAAATGTCCGATTAAAATCAATACATGATTATCATATCATTATATCACAAGCATCAGAAAAATCAAATAGTTAATTATTTTTAGGTTTTAAAACGGATAGTGTATTTTGAAGTAATCGTAAATAAAGATACCAACACCTTGATCCTAAGTGAAATACAAAGAGGAATGTAATATTTTTAGCTTCTAATGGATGGGCAGTTTCATTACTTTTTAGCAGAAGTAATGTGAAAGTCAGTTAACAATTAAATCATTTTATAGCAATACTATTCACTTAGAACTTTAGCAAC
Source organism: Leptinotarsa defecta (assembly GCA_015342085.1). Taxonomy (NCBI): domain Eukaryota; kingdom Metazoa; phylum Arthropoda; class Insecta; order Coleoptera; family Chrysomelidae; genus Leptinotarsa; species Leptinotarsa defecta. The sequence continues at coordinate 22,344 of WOGO01000316.1, forward strand.
TTTCTATCTCAGGAAATGATTGACTATTAATGCCAACAGAGTTGATCAAGAAGTATTAAATACCATTCTAACATGAAAATATGGAAAATTCAAAATTATATTTGTATCCCAGACGTACATTGGAAATCAAACTGGAATTTTTTAATTAGGCATGTAGACATTTTTTTCTCCATAATACTCTGTCTAATACCAGGATTTGTCCAAGTTATATGATTTGAAAGGAGCACCAAGTCCACTTCCTAATATACAAATACAGCTAATGAATTTAAATACTGAATTATTATTATTTCAATAATTTTGGAAATTTGTAAAAATACTCACTTTTGTTTATTTTTGGTGAATCTTCTACTGAATTTTCTCTTATGAAAGCTGCTACAAGCGGATTATCATAATCTACTTTCGGTTTATCAGTACTAGTAAAGCTGCTCTCTAAAGTTTTGTAAGGTGCTTCACTAGTCAATCTTTCAGCCCTTCTTGCATCTTCAGATGTATTATTATGTATTATATTACTAACTTCGGAATGTTTAATTAGTGATAGTGAATCATTAGTTTTATTTTGGAACGTCATATTTTCGACTGATGGTGAAGAAGACTTCTCTGAAATTGTGTTGCTTTTGATGCTGTTCCTTTCAGTAGAACTTCTGCTTGAATCATCTCTATTCTTAGATTTTCTTGGTGGTTTGATTGGTGGTTTTGGAATAGTTTCAATGACTTTAATGGGTTTTACAAGAGACTGTTTAATTTCTACAGGTACCTGTGACTGTGTTCCTCTTGGTGGTTTATTAGTACTCGGTCTTCGTGATTTTGTAGGTTCAGTATTTACAGTAAACTTGCAAACGTTTGGATCGAAATTATCAGTGAGTCCATCACTGGCAACCATTACAATATCACCTTTTTGTAGGGTTGTTATGGAAAGAGTGAGGTTACTCAGTTCTGGGTTGATTCCATCAACTGGCCCCAATGCTCCAAGAGCATCCCTCATGTCTCTGTTGCAATTTATATCATGTGAACCTGTAACCATAACCGAAAAATATTCAACATATCTCAATGAAAGAAATAGTCAAAGAACAATACTCATTGTGTTCTTATTCTAGTTTTTCAAATTAAAAATTATCATTTCTGTTGAATTCAGAGACAAAATTGTCATCATTGAAACATTTTACTGTCAAATTTGCAAACTATATATCACTAAGTAAACTAAAAAAAAAAACATTTACAACTACCTGGGTACCAGGTTTGCTAAGGAAGATTGTGTGGTAGTTGACATAAAAGAATCAACATTAAATTGAACCCACAACTGATCTTACTTTATATACCCTTACTATTGGATAGCCAAACCTACACAAAAAGGCTAAGAATGGTCTAGTATGTTCTGAACATTCCATAGCATGCAAGTTTGTTCTGGATTATTCCACCACGATCTGGGATGTTCCTGAATGTTTCAGACTATTTTTGAACATTCAGAATGTTCCAGGATGTTCTGAAATGTTCTCAAAAGTTCTGAATTATTCTGTAAATCTCTAGAGCGTGAAACTTTCGGTCCATAATCTTCAAAAGCATGCCTTTCAGGTAAAAATGGCACCCTTCTTCCAGGCTGGATATAGAGGGCATATATTCTAGTTGATCATACCGGGACTAGTTTCTGTGTTTGTACACTTACTTTTATAATTTGAAATATAAAAGTTGGATGTGCTTCCGGTCAAACCGGATTTGAAACATCCATATAAAATAATAATGAAGATACAGGAGTAAATTGGTTCCAGGTCAACCAGTATATCAATGATTTCACTATCTCAAATAAAATTGAAGACAAGTCGATTGAGAATTTGTATTCACTGTATAAATGTATAATTGCTGCAAGTTTTGTTCATGTAGACTACTTAGTATACGTAACCTTTTCTGAGAAAACAAAAATAAAGAACAATGTACTTTTCTCTAAAACACTATATCACATAATAATTTGATTCTAATTTTTTTAATAAATTTTTTGTGATATATCTAACCAGTGAATGAGGTACATTTTAATAAGTATGCCTACTTGAAAAGTATCAAAACATAAAAGTAAGTTTCCTGAATTTGCATTCAAGTATATAAAAATGCAGAACTTCAAAAATCTATCAAAGTAAATAAATTAGAGAAAACAAATTACAGTAAACATCCAAAATACAGAATTTTCCAATTATATAGTACTGACGATATTTGATGAACAATGAATAAATACACGTGTCGCGGTTGTTATAAAACCCTTTATAGTGTATTAATTAGTTTTGAAACTGAGATAATAAACATCGAGTCAAATGCATGGTGGCGAGAACTCAAGCAGGGGACGGATTACTGGCTGTCCACTGTACAAAATTATAGTAGATAGAAAAAAGAAACTATATTTGAAACCTTTTGATAAGTAGTAAAAACATTTTCATTTGATGGAAAGTTTTTGTAATTACTCGTAATCTAATAAATCAAACCTTTTGTGAGTTCTCTAACTCCATATTTCTGTGAATAGACGTACGCCAGTGTATCTCCTACATTACAAACACAGCAAACATACTGAGTTTCAGTCTCTCTTCTCTCTTCACCATTTTGAAGCATCACTCTCCTTTCTAGTTTTTGCTTCAATGGTAATATAACTGCAACAGTCAATGTGGTGAGCATGCCTCTGTTTTCCAGAATAAGATCATGAGCACAGTTGAAAGCACGCAGTAAACAAATAAATACTTCTCGAGTGTTGCTGATCAAGTTGATACTTTCATCTACAATGCTACTTGATGTGGAGCTTTCATCAGTCTTTATTGTGAGATTTTCAAAAGGTTTCGTATCGTTGAATATGGTTTTGTTCAGATAATGGAGACTGCCATGAACTGCAGATTTTGCAGCAATGCTTGCTTTTTCACCTACCAAAATAAAAGAGTCCAATATCAAAAATATAATTGATTGAAACAACCACAGAGGAAATGATGAGTTTGTTTACAATTTCAATATTCCTGATGTTGTTTTTCCATTCTGGATTAATTTTTATATTATATTTTTGTATTAAATAATTGACAAATTGTATAGGTTGTATTTTCAAAATTGAAACTCACTTTTGCTTAGGACATTTTCAAAACAAGGTAATTTATTGAAAATTGTCATATAAACAAATTGTGCAGTAATATCGACAGTTGGATAGGAAATCACATTGCCACAAATTATGTAAAGTATTGCAGGTAC
>WOGO01000317.1:0-25529 GCA_015342085.1 Leptinotarsa defecta
TGTCATCACCAAAGTATGCACCATATGGGAAACTTATTTATTAAGGGTTTTTCAACAAATTGCTATTTTTGATAAAAGTTTGTGCATCATCTTCAACTAAACATACACCAACAAAATACGTAATACACGAGAAGCCTTCAAATATTTGACTTTGAGACAAGAGTAAAGTACTGTTATTTTGAAAAATCTGGGAAAATGTTATTTAAAAAAGTTGTTCAACATCAAAAAATACATCTAGATTTGAAGTCAATGCTATCTAAGCGAAGTTTTATTTTTTTGCTCATTTTTTCAAATGAGGACTACGCAAAAAAATTTTGCTTAAACAATATATAGACAGCATCCTGTATACGACGGTTTATTTCGAAAGCCTGTAATATTATGAATTATACACAACTATGGTGTTAACCACGGTCAATTTTTTCGATGAGTAGAATAATTTTCAAACGTTTTGGTGCAAAGTTATTTTTATTGTTTGTTAACACCGAAAATGAATCAAAATTTTACTATATTGTAACAAGAACTCTATATTCAATAATATCAGATCACAAAACGTCAAAATGAAATAAGAATTTCGGAACAAACTCATTGATTTTCTGAAGATTTTTTTGTCCACAATAATTTTCCATAATAATCTCCAGAAAATCAATGAGTTTGTACCAAAATACCTATTTCATTTTGATGTTTTGTGATCTGATATTATTAAATATTAAGTTATTGTTACGATACAGTATAATTTTGAGTAATTTTGGGTGTTGACAAAAAATTAAAATAACTTTTCACCAAAAACTTTGAAAATTAGTTCATTCTTTAAAACAATTGACCGTGGTTAACACAATGGCTGTGTAATTTGTAATCTTGGTATACAGGATGCTGTCTATTTATCGTTTTAGTTTTTTTCGTAGTCCCATTTGAAAAAAAATGGATGAAAAATAAAACTTCACTTAGATCTAGATGTATTTTTTAATGCTAAACAACTTTTCTGAATAATACTTTCCGAGATTTTTCAAAATAAGAGTACTTTACTCTTGTCTCAAAATAAAATATTTGAAGGCTTCTCGTAAATTACGTGTGTTTTACTGTATTTTGTCGGTGCATGTTTAGTTTTAGCAAATGCAAAAACTTTCATCAGGAATAACTTTTTGTCCCAAATGGTGCATACTTTGGGGATGACACTGTATATGGAGAGCAGAGCAGAATTATGATAATATTTATATTATCAGTGCCGGAAGACTTCGATTCTACATCATGAACTAATGTGGAAACCTGATCCTCAGTTGTTTGAGAGAAATGCAAAAAGCTACGAATATTGTCTTTGATAGAATTTGAATACCAAAAGCTGCGAATATTGTCTTTGATAGAATCTGAATAATTTACTGTATCAGTTCGAGGTAGTAGGCCATTGACTAGTGCATTAACAAAATAATCATTCAGAATATTGACAAAAATAATACTATCAGGTGATTCAATTAGTTTACTTTTTATAACACCCAATTTCCTGAATATCTGCAATTGTTGTTCCTAGAAACAATGTAGGTTTTCAATTTCTGTTGACGTGCCTTGAAATACTTTATATAAAAACTATACTTTCAAAGCTGAATTTATAAACGTGCCTGATTCACAATCAACTTCGAGCATTCACCACTCCAAACATAAAATAACTCTTTCAGTACATGAACGTTTCCTCTTCTCATAAAAAATTCAAATTAACGAAATAAAACTTGTCGGCGGAAAGAAACCAGGTAAAATAACCTGACACGTTTATATAAGTTATGACAGGGATAACATGAACATACTCATAAAATAAATAAAGCTGGCAATAACCCAAACCCATTTTATGATGGACTGTCTGTAATAATTCTGAAGCCGCGTTCTTTATCCTTCTATCAACGTATTGTTCCATGGGTATTTGTTATTCTATTCCATGTTTTGTATGCTACTGATTACTCCTAGCCTTCTTGGACACCACTCGTCGGCGACTTCAAAGTATCCAGAGGGTCTGTCATCGTCACCAGCTTGATGGGTGGTAGGAGCCGACAGGCCAGAAACGTGGCGGTATTAGCGCTTTGTCATGGCATGGCTTCATCGGCGAAGAGACGGGAGAACCGATACTTGCCATGCGCAGAAGCTGTCAGAGCCGAGAGAGAGCTCTGTTTTGAACCTGGCTTCATACCGAAGTGAAACGTTGACATAGTACGGTCTTTGAGTTGTCCGCTGTTGCTGCATCGGTTGTTGATTGTTGTTAGACTGTGCGATTGATTGTGTTCCAAATGGTTGTTGTGTTAGAAGGTGGCAGTATGTTGTCCTCAAGTAATCAGTACCTTCAACCGGATTATTTATCTCCTTTGCCTACAACGGTGAGTTTTGAAGACTGTAATTAGTCTTTTGGAGTAGTAACTCTTAAATGTGCCAGTACGCACTTATTTTGACCTTATTTGCAATATGTTTTCAATTAGGTACTTAGTAATGTTAACGCAAGCACTGGGAAAATAATAATCTTTTAGTATCAAATATTAACTCAGACCCTTCGCAGCTTGACTAACGTTAATATTTTGCTATAGGCTCCCGTTTTTCTCTTGTCCCTTCAACACTATTATTTTTTTTTAATATTTCTTCTGAAAAATTGCATACTTCAGTCAAATATGCAAAAAATATTGGTTTTGTTCTTGATAATGATGTCATTATTTACACTTAAGTTTTATTTTCCTTGTTAATTGTTCAATTCCTGTAAATCGCTGTAACGTTTCCTGTAATATTATTTCAATATGGAAAACGTTTGGTAGAATTGTACTGATTGAAGTGAATCATTAAGTTCGGTTTAAGTTTTGCACGTTTCCTTTTTATGTGGGATTTTTTTGATTCAAACACACCTTTTCTTGATCTTTCTAGTATTTTGTTTTTCATTTACTTAATAGTGGAATATCTATTACACCTACATTACTTTGGAGAATTAAACATTTATTCTATTTACTTCATTTCCCCTTTCCAAGATTCCATAATTCATGAATGAATTATGATTTATCTTCTCCTGAAAGCGTGAATGTGTTTTTGGTTGAATTCTTCTATGAAAAGAAAGAAAATTCTTCTGAATAATTGAATTTTTCGTTACATTTCGATCGTTTTATAATGTATTGAGTTCGAACTGATTGCTTTTTATTGAATTGAAATATAATATCTGCTTCCACGAACTTCCATCATTTGAAAAGCATGATTTGAGTAATTTCACAGTATACACTGGAATTCTAAGTTTATTTTTCATTGTTATAAATGTGTTCACTCTGGTGTGTGAATTACTTAGTTTTTTACACAATACTTAGGAATAAAAGGCAAGATAAATGATGTTTTCGTTTGCCGTCGGCAAGCGACTGCATTCATAACTCATAAATTGGACAAATGCGTCTCATTCTTTATTAAAAAATTTTTGTTGAGAGTTTAGGCATCTATTTCAATCCAATAAATTTATGGTTCTTCGCTTTAGGATTCAAAAAGAGCAATTTTGGCTATTTCACTGATTCAAATGCGGTTACCAAAATGAACTGAAACACCCATGAAGATTCTGGACTACTTTCATGATGTTTTCCGATAACTTTTCATTACATGTTACATAATGGAGAACAATTTGAGTATCCGACGAATGCACTTGGCATACCTTGGCTGTAATAAATACTTAGGACATTGTGCATTCCTCTCTGTAAATTTCAGACGTATACTAATGCACTCGACTTGTTACTTTTGAAACATTGTTTGGCACGGATCCACCATCCTGAAATAAATGTGGCATGCAAGTTTGGAGTACCATGAATGACAGGTTAGCATTTCCGATGGTATTTCCACTCAGATCCTTTAACAACAGTTCCTAAGTGATCTGTCGTTTCGAGAGATTCAACATCGAGATGTATATTGACTTATTTATAATTTGAAACAATTTTTTTGATTGAAAAGATGGCGAGCAAAGAATTTGAAAGTCGTTATTGATGAAATTTCGTCTTTGAGAAATTTAATAGCAAGTTTTTAAGCGTTAACGAAGAATGCATAAATTGATAGTCTAATTCATTGGATATATTTTATTATATATGGTGTTTTTGAGATATATCTTAATTTTTTCTATTATTGTACTTAGTGTGTTCATGCAACTGAAAGTATGGATTTTTATCCCGATTAAATTGTGTTTCAATTCGTAATTTCAATTTTGTAGAACCTAAAATTGAAGAATTTTATACTGCTTTTGCGTTATTTAGTAGGTATTTTCGCTAAGTCAGATAATGGTTAGGTCAGTTACATAAAGATGTAATAAACAAATTCTCTCTGAAAGATGAGATCCGGTTTCATTTGCCTTTCTGGCGCAGGTGCCTAAAAATATAAAGAGCATGAGGCTTATATTCAAATGAGAGGAGCATTTTTGGGTGGTCTACCAAGTACAAATTTTAACCCTCACTTTGTAAATAAATATATAGACATGGAGATACAAGGGAAGTCATTCTCGGTAGAGGTAACCCCATAAACAACTGAACACTTTTATTCAAAATGACAGAACAAGTTCGGAAGGGCCTTAGAGTGATTGATTGACATTTGAGACCAGATGTTTTGACTTTTTGACGTCTACCTCACTTTTGTAGGTAACTTCATTTTTTAACGGTCTGAGTAAAAATAAACAATTCAATTCAAAGTTGCAGCTTTTCTAGTTCAAAAATTGCCATTAAATCAATATTGATAGAAATGTCCCAAAATATAATAGTTGAGTTCCGATGAAATCGTGTTTTGATGGTCGTTGACTTTTCAGTGTATGAGAACTATTTTCCGGGGTTGTTGGTTCTAGTAGGCCGCTTTTCAGCTAGTAATATTTCGCGTCAGAAATACCTACATTTCTGTATCATCCATCGCTAAAATTCCAGGAACATGGTCTTGCAAATTTATTATTCTGTTGTATTTCGCTAATTCCTAATGAAAATAGGTAAAATTCCATCTATAAATTCTATGAATAAGTGATATGTGAACACAAACGTTTTGAATAATGAAAAATACATAATTATAAGTAGATACTTACGTTAAAATTATTTACTTTGTTGAATTTTGACAACATTATCATTCATACGCGAATGAAAGTTTTTGTAGTTTATATTTTCTGAACAAATGTCTACGATATGAATTGAGAATTGGGAACCAAAGGTTCCAAACAGTGTATCACTGGTGAAAAGAAGTTGACTGGAATTATATGATACATTTTTATAATGCATACACTTTCAGTAAGATCTCTTGAACGACTATGAGTTGAAAGTTTTATTAATTGCCAAATTATTTTTATATGATTGCCGGATATATGTACATGTGTCACTTTTATCATCCACCCCGATTATCACATTGAACTATTATTTTCTTTATTACAGTCAATTCGGTTAAACGTTAGGAAATCAGAAAACGTCTCTGAGAATGCCGAAGATTAAAGAATGAAATAAGAATGAAGACATTCGATTACAAATATAGAAATTGAACTATAAAGTCAAACGGTATGATGTCATTTCACAAACAAAACAAAAACATATTGAGGTAGATTTGAATATTCTGGGAAACATGCTTCATATTTGATAAGTTTTTGGAATCGATAACTGAAGAATTGCGAATGAATTGTGAAAAATTGTAATTCTATAGCTGTTCTTCAATAAGTTTAACTAAAAGGGTGATGTCATATGGATCTCAAAAATTTACCGATAATTATAGAACTAGATTTTCAATATTCATTTATGATAAATTATATATTCGATTTAATGTTATTTTTAATATTCTTTATTGTCCATCATATTGAAAAAACGAGTATTTCAAAAATGAACTCAATTGATTAATATTTCCAAATGATTTCTAAATGAATAGTAAATACAGAACGAATTCAGACAATGTCCAACCGACATTAAAATTTACCCTTTGAACCATTTATAATATTTTAACTTTTTCTCTAAAATTTTGTTTTATTCATATTTACTGTATGTCAACATACATTTTCATATAAGCCTAAGTATTTATGAAAAAAATCATGAGATCTTCGTAAAACTTTTCTAGGCTACAATATCTTTCAATAAGGAAATCTTAAGTAGTTTTTCGAAACTTATTGTAATTAAGTACTTCGCATCATTCGAGAGTATATTTTGAAAAACTGATGGACTTATGGTAGTTACACCTGAATGTGTAAGTGTTAAATATAGGTTTCTTGACGTATTTTCTTGTTTAATTCGTCTGGAATGATTTTGTTTCCTAATGAGTCCTAATTTATCAGATAGTGACTTATTTTATGGCACCTTCTCGTCTTTGTTTGTGAAAACATTTATTCAACATTGGCGTTTTCTGTTGTCAGTCTTTATTCCGTCTACGTCAAGTATATATATTTTTGTTTCTTTTTTTTTCGTCAACGTATGTGAGTTATTTGAAAGAATAATTATGTTGAAAACCATTTTTGTTAACAACAAGTGTCCCAACATTTCTGCTCTATTACGTTGTTAGCAAATGACTGATTTTTCTATTTTGTTACAGCTTGATGCGAAGAAGAGCCCTTTAGCCCTATTAGCTCAAACATGCAGTCAAATAGGCGCCGACAGCCCTTCATCGAAACCAGTGACTTCACCGCTAGAAAAGTCGAAGAAATCGCCCACTGCTGACAGCATTCGCACGTCACCTGGCAAAGAGAAATCCGCCCAACGGCTCACACCCTCGGAAAACAGACTAGTTTTCAAGCCATACGAAACCAATGTAGTGTCTAAGAAGTCAGACGAAACGCGCCCGTCCTCTAAAAGCAGTATGCAAAATTCAACGGACGATAAAAAATCAGATAGACAGAGCCCAGGAAGGAAAACAGTTTCTCCCGCAAATTCCTCAGTTTCTCAAGCATCAGATACAGGAAAAAATTCGCCCGATGAGAAATCCAGGACTCCCACTGCTGGAGGGGCTAGCCCAATCATTAGATCCGGACTCGAAATCCTACAGGGCCACTCGAAGGAGTCGGCTCTTGGTGCGTACAAACCCGGAGCCCTGTCATCCGGGCTCAGTGGTAGTTTGAACGGACATTTGAATTCGTTGTGTTGTCCACCGGGTTTGGAGCAGACGAATCCCGCGTTCAGGCCTCCATTTCCGGGCGCTCCGTATAGTGCTCACCAGCACGCAGCTATGTACGCCGCCGCTGGATATCCAGGTGCCCCTGCTGGACCTTATCTGAGCTACACTAGAGTGAAGACTCCTTCTGGGGGTGAGGCCTTGGTGCCTATCTGCAAGGACCCATACTGCACCGGTTGCCAGTTCAGCATACAGAACCAGCAGCTGTTGATGAGCGGTGCCACGGGACCCTGTCCCTCAGGATGTACACAGTGCGACCATCAGAAGTATAACCTAGCCATGGCGATGTCTCTAGTTCCTCCAGGTCCCTCGTCGTTGGCATATTCTCAGCTGGGCCGGCCTTACGTTTGCAACTGGATAGCTGGAGATACATACTGCGGGAAAAGGTTCGTCACGTCCGAAGAACTTCTGCAGCACTTACGTACGCACACCAACGGCACAGATCCTACTGTTAGCTCAGCCGCATCGTCCCTGCTGAACCACTCTTTGTTTTCAACAGCTTCACTTCACCGACAGGGCTATCCAAATGCACCTTTGAGTCCTTTGTCCGCAGCTCGGTTTCACCCCTATGCCAAGCCTTCAATACCAACAACTCTCTCCGCCTCGCCTTTCAGTGCGTTCAACCCCACAGCTCTGGGACCATACTATTCTGCCTACTCCATGTATGGACCACGTTTGGGGGCTGCTGTGCATCAGTAGTGTTTCTAAAATGTCGAGATTTCGTCGAATTTCGATTGTCCATTTGCTGAAAACTGTGATAATTTGTAAATAGACTTGAAGCTGAGCTGAATGACGTGCAATCCGGACAACTTTCGATTTGGGGGGGCAATATTTTGAAGAGCTGTTCGATTCTCGATAGGTCTAACATTTCCTTGTTTTTATTATTTTAAAACTCATTTGTATAGATATTTAATTGAATGTTGAGTTTCGATGATGCTTTAATAAAATGTTTGTAAATGTATATTTTGTTTTATTGGAGATGAAAAATAAAAGAGAAATAGGAGACGACACAAAAGACAAGGTAGTAATTTTTTTTATTTTCAGCTGAGTATATTTCATTTGAAATTAAAAAATCGAAATTTTACATGAGATTCAGAAATCACCTCAAGTAACATTAATGAGTAGTGATATGAAGAGATGAAGGCAGTGAATTCAAGTTAATACATTGATCACACGATTATGATAAATTTTGTCGTGTTAGGCAATTAATATTACTGGAGTTATTTTTAACACCTCGACACGTGAATCACCAAGTGATCATCTTCAAGACAAGAATAGTTATAAAAGGTTGAACTTGAGTCTAACCTTCTTCTTGAAGATGATCGTTTGGTGAAACACTTGTCGAGGTGTTGAAAATAACAGTTTGGTGTTGGGATAAAACTCCAGTAATATTAATTACTACACCAATGATTTCAAACAGTACATCACAAATGTTGGGCACATTATTTTTCAGATTTGTTTGATCATTTTGATTCCAGGGTCACCAACACTTGGTAATCTGTAATATTTCGAAGTAAATACTTTATGAGAAGTATGAAAAATTGTCGAGCCAATTTTATGTCATTTCTCGGCTCACCTTTTGATAAATGGTGTTTTTCGAAAATTAATTGGCGCTCCGGGGCGACTTCATTGATTCCAGTGGCGCATTTGCTTTTTCAGCTGCAGGAAAACCTGAAAAAACCTGCAGCACCACATCACATTTTCATTTTAATCTCAATATAAGTGTGAATACCATATGACATTCTTCATTTTTCTTCAACTAAATGTTGATATGAGGATTCTACTTGTTATCTGTTCCCAGACATCACATGAACAGCCGAAGAATATCCAGTCAACTTACAATTTATGTCTAGAGAATATTCTCCAACCTAGAGTTCTTGATGAAGAGACAATAAAATTGGAGAAATCGAAAGTTTTATAATTTAGAAGAATTTACTGTTATTATATCTATACTAAAAGGACCAAATACAAACTGAGACCAATAAACATGCTTAATGCTACAGCTAAAGTATTGAAAAGGGCTGTATATGAACAGATAGTGGATTATTTGGAGAGTAGTAGGGTCCTTTGTACCAATCGGGTTTTCGGAGCAAACCTAGTTGTGAAACTGCGTTACAATGTGTTTTAACAGATTGGAAGAAAAGTGCGGAAATGGATCAGTATACTATTGCAGTATTTCTTGACCATCAAAGGGCATTTGAAACTGTAGATGAATGCAGACTGATTAGAAAAATTGAAAGCTTAGGTATTGATGGAATAGCACTAAACTGGATCATAAATTATCTGAGCAATAGACAGCAAAGGTTGAAAATAGAGGAAGTTTATTTGGATGACATGCAAAATTATACAGGTGTACCCCAAGGGTCTACTTTGGGACCATTGTTATTCCTCATATATTCAAATGACATTGTAACCATAGCAGAACAATGTAGAATTCATCTATTTGCCGACGATACCCTACTGTATTTATTACACATGAACAAAGTGATCAAATCATTGTTAAAACTTGCAGAAAATTCAACCAAATGTATCCTGAATTAACACCAATGAACGAGAGGTAGTTTGTAAGTTTGTATTTTAGTAGTGAAGATGCACATGAGTGTGTTGATACTATAAACGCTTGTCTTGAAAGGGTGTATAGATATTGCTCTGCAAATCTGCTGAAGGTGAACGTAAATAAAACAAAATGGATGTTATTAGGGAAACATAGAGATCGTGATAATGAAAACCTACTTCTACGATTGAATGACAGTAATATAGAGAAGGTAAAAAAATTCATGTACTTGGGTGTGAATATTGACAGCAACTTGAATTTCATGGAACATGCTTATCAAGTTATCAAAACAATATCTTACAAAATCAACTATTTAAGAAGGCAAAAAAAAATACAATTTGTGGTAGTGACTTGAAAATGGCCTTATAAGCCGAAACCAGTCGTAACGAATAAATAAACACAGTAGAAACTAGACAAAAGTATTTTCTTTATTCTATATTGTATACACTACTTTCCTTTAATTTCCCCCCCTTTTATTTTAATGCATGAATACTCTATTTTGAAGTGAAATTGACAGATGAAACTTTCAAGATGGTAACTGGGAAAAAAATTAAATGAGAAAGGGCGTCTTCTAACACATCTTTTTGAAGCTCCTGACAAATGCTTCACAACCCTAGAATATGATGTCACGTTACATGTAACGTGTTTTGGGATTTTTTAAAAATATGTACAGTAACCGAAATAATGGATTTATTCACATGAATTTATTGCACACTGTATTAGAGAGCTAAGAGAGTATTGTGTTTAAACACCGTATTAGAATAAATTAATTTGATTGTTTGGATATTTTTGAAGTGTCACATATGTGAAATGAAGGACTGTTCAAAACTATGCAAACTATGCAAAACTGATACTTTTCAAAACGATAATACAGTGTAGATATTTTTTAGAAAGCTGTTACGAGACACATTCAACTGGTTATCAATATTCATACAAATAAGACTTTTCAAATTTCAACTTGTTATTTCTCCGTAATTTCTTGAGTATAGAAACACAAGATTATTTCGTTGCGACATTCATAAAATATAGAGGGCTCAAATATTTATATAGTTGTTTTGTCAACACAAACAGTGATAAAAACCGGAAATAAATAACAAATCCTGTCATAAATTACCGTAGAAATATGTATTCATTTATATTAGAGTTTGGAAACGAATCATTCTCAAGGAGTCAGCTCATGTTTATATTATAGCATAGTCATACACGTCAAAATTTTCGTGAATTTGGCATTAGCTACATGGTATCATGAACATTTCGAAATAGATACAATCATATCAAAACCTTATAACAACTGTTTTTTGTGCAAATTTGCAAAATATAAAATTGAACGTATCTTGAAATTTTATTATTACCTTCTATAGATTTCAACATGGTTGATAAAAAAATATTCGAAGCACCTTTCTGATTAGAGTTGTTGGTTTTTATTCGAAAAATGTATTTGAATGTAACTGTATGTAAATGTAATACGATATATGAGACCAATATTGACTGTACTATTGCTTGAAGTAGGTTTTCTGTGTTTCATAAACGGAAGGTTTTTCCACTGTTTATGGCTGTTTTATTATTCATCTCGCATTCATATTTATGATATGCATGTCAAGTCACTAATACAGAAATTTATATAAGAATCATTGATGAACAGAAAGTGGTTATTTCAACGACTGACTGAGAAATCCAAGTTATTAAGCGAGTATATAATTACAGGCTGAAACATTAACAAATTCATGTATAATCTATGTTTCTTGGGTAATATTTAATTGATTCGACCTTCTTGAACTGTGGATTATTAGTTACAAAATGAAATAAATATTTACATTTCCAAGAATCTCGGATAACTAAGAATATCTCAACTGAAAATTTCTTGGCATGGAAAGGATTATGAACTCAGGGTTTGACACCTACGTGTAAATTATTTTCAAGGCATAAAAATGTATTCGAAAGGAATGTTAATAGGAGATGTCAACTACGAACTGCCTTATAAAGTGTTGTTCCCGAGTAGAAAGGACTGGATCCTATGAGAGAAGGAAATTTTAAGAGCATATAGTTTTTGGTTCACGAATGGATCAAAAAAACCTACCGGTTCTGGTGGAGGTCTTTTTAGTCGCAAACCCAGGACAGAGATATCAACTTGCCTAAGAACCTATGCTACTGTATCTGTATCTGAATTGGTAGCAAATTGCCATCCCTCGATAGGAATACTTAACAGATTGTCTCGTTTGGATTCCTGGTCATATTGTCCTGCAAGCAGTTTCATCGAACCAGAACCGGTCATTGGCATCGCTTTAGGCTTTGCCAGACAAAGCTTGAACACCTGGATGGTAAGGAGCTTTATGGACTTCTGGCAGAATCTTCCAGGATTGGCTCACAGTTTTTGGACTACAGTAGAGACGAAGTACGATGTCTAACAGGCCTTCTTACAGGTCAAAACCAAAAAATCTTATACATGTTCAACCTTATACGTCAGTTTATATGTTAAATTTATTGTTTTTAAATCATTTTTACTGTAAGTATGAATTGTAATGTTTTTCGATGGCAAAAAACCAACAACTCAATAAATTATAGGTCCTGAAGAAGCTTCCCATTAGAAGCGAAAGCCTGGCAAAGTAGAACAGAGATTTGATTTTTGATTTCTTGACTGAGAGACCCTGTTAATCCATTTTGCTGTATAATTATATTTCATGATATGATACCATGTATATTATGTAAAAAAATCATCAAAACCATTTAACTACCTGCTGGAATCATTATGTATATTATATAATTAACTCTGTCATCTGTTGAATACAAATATTATCATTATTATTATTTCTTCTGAAGTTTTCTACATTTTTGTATAAAGATGGAGAAGTATAGGAAGTTAAAATTTTTTTCTTAAAATTATTCAAAATAGATTGAGATTTAAAAAATGGGTATCTTTATTTAATTCAAGTTTTTGACTTTGCATACTCGAGGAACTCGCCTACTGTACGTCCTGATATATTGTTTGATAATCGACAAAAAGTACTTCCTGAACTTGTTACATTACTTATTCCAATGTGGTCCATATTTATGTATTTTTTCATTCAAAATACATGTTGTATTTCCATTAAGCCAATTAGTTAGTACAACCCATCGCATTTCTCATCAAATCACAATAGCTAAGGGATCTACTCACAAAAACTTATTCTTCATCCTGATGTTCTATTATCTACCTAAATTGAAAGCACTGAGAAAGTGCCTCCTCTTCAGGACTAAACCGAAGAATAAATTATCCGCTTCATGTGAAACAAAAAAGTTTCTTCAGGGTGTGCTTAAGAACGCGAGGGTAACGTACCTATTAACACAACAAAAGTTAAACCGTTTCCTATCTCTCTTTCCGACGTGAATGTGAATGTGTGATAGAGAAAAAAAAAGTGTTGTGGGTACCAGAATGACACGCATGGATGCGGAAAGATAAAAACTAACACGGTACCGAGTAGAATATGATGGGATTCCTTATTTCACGAAGAATTTCAATCAGATTTTCACAATACTGATCATTCAGGAAATCAAACTAAGGAGAGAAATAATGAATGTATGTAACGTTTGTTTGAAGATGGTTGACAATGTTTCATTGTGTATTTCATCAGTTCGGACTTTCATTGTCTAATATAATATAAATTTATTTGATAACCCTGAAAAAAATCAAAAAGATTAACCGAAAATAACAATTTTATTAAACAAAATACTGAAATTAAAAAAAATTACATACGACAACAACCAAACAAATAAAAATTGAAATATTAATAAAAGCTGAAAAAATTAAAAATATTATTAACAAAAAATGAAAAAATAAAAATCAAAAGATTTCAAACTAAGTTATGTCACAACGTTTCGATTGTTAGTATCCACAATCGTCGTCGGGTGATAACTGGTACACAGCATCCTAGTAATTCCATGATTACTTGTATCGGTAAGTTTGTTCTATCTTTCAGGTCCCCATCTTCTGATAGCTTCTTCTGTATGATTTGAAGTGCTTCTTCCACAGGAACGTTGGTGTAGAGGCTTTCCACGTCGAAACTGATCAGTTGATCCTACTCTTTGACTTCGATTTCCCCTAGTAGTTCAACGAAATGCCTTGAATTTTTCACAAAAGGTGATGTTTTTCCTTGCAGTGGTTTAATTATTGGTAGTAAAAATCTGGACAAGTGCTGAGTGGCTGAATCTCTGGAACTAATGATCGGTCTGAGCGGCACATCCTTTTTGAGGATTTTGGGTAGTCCATGCAAGTGAGGGGGCTTACTGTGGTGCGGTGTTAGCGATGATCTCTCTTTTGCCGTAAAATAGACTTGGTGTTTTTTCAAAGTCTGCAGATAAGATCTTGATGGTGTTGTCTCTACGTAGCCCGTTCAGGGCTCTTCGTTCTTCATTGCTTATGTTAGAAGTTGGAACTGGTTCTCGATCTAGATGTTCTCTGATTTTCCATCTGAATTCTTCTGCTTCGATCTGATCAATAAGAGAACTGGAGGATTCTACTGCAGTTATTATTTCCAAAGTGGGCACAGATGTTGGTGCAATAGCGAAGTTTAGACCTTTCCTCAACAAAGATTCCTCTATGTCCGTGAGCGGGCGGGAACTCATGTTGATGACGTTGGCGGCTTCATAGTTGTCCTGTTCTCTTTCTGCATTTGGGCATTGTTTCCTCACCAATTTTATCCACTTCCTATTATCGGTATTCTCCATGTCTTGTCGGATCTTCAAGCACGTGCTTTCAATGTTGGCAAAGATTGGTCCATGATCCTCTTCCAAGGTCTCTCTTCTTATTTCCTCAAATCGTTCTGGAGGTTGGATTCTTCCAATCTCTCCGCACACAATTCAATAGCGTAAATTTCTGTTTGAAATACAGTCGTATATGTTCCTAGGCAAGTTGATTTCTCTGTCCTGGGTCTGCGACTGAAAACACCTGCACCAGAACCGGAAGGTGTGTTTGATTCATCTATGAACCAACAACCCGTGTTAGGAATCACACGTGGTAAGGTAAGACCTCGTTAGTTCTTAGCTCGCGTTGCGTTGCGTTGCTCCAACAAATGCCTACCTTTGTTGAAGTAACACAGATTTTACTCAACTAAAATTCTTATTGACTCGACAACTTTCAATGTCTGGTTAAAGAACAGCTTATATAATTGGAAAGAAAATTAGGATAACTTCATCATGAAGTTCAGATATATAGGGTATTCCATTAAAAAATAGATCCGTTAACTGTGAATTCTCTGTGAGGGGATCACTCGAGTTGAATAGAAAAATATCTTGAGAGAAGACAACCGAATTCTAGAAACATATCCATAGGACTCATTCAATACATATGAAATTGAGTTTTTCAAAGACACCTCAATAAAAGTCCTCTCAGAATTCACAATAACTAACATTATAACACTGAAAATATGTTCTTCAAGCTTCCAGGGACTGTTCCATTATTTGTGAGTCACTCTGTATATACTTTTTCGTACCACAGTTATGATCTGAAACGATGAATGATTTATTATTATTGTCGCGGTATTATAATGGACCACCCTGTATGCTCCTCGTGGAAGGATATATCTACACACTAAAAGGAAAGTTTCTACTTTCCTTTTATGGTGTTCGTTGAGTTGCTGCTTTCATCATTACATTTGGAATGATGAAAGCAGTATTTTTAAAAGTTTTGTGTCTGTATAGAAAGTTGTTTTTTTTATCCGCGTATAAAATTTTTCCTGATATCTTATATGACGATGAATATCTTTATTTTGATTAAACTGATTTTTACTTTTTAACTATGTTTTGTAGATCAGATTCGAATACCTGCAGGAAACGGATAAAATTCTTAATTTGGATCTCAGTAAATACGTTTTAATAAACTAATTATCATTATGCGTAGTAGTTATTCCAGGACAGGAGTAATTATGATTACTAATAACAACAAATTTAGCATTCCTTCTATAAACAATTATTTTGATTTAAAAATTGGGCAAGTAGCACACATTGAGTTTGTTTTCCTGTTCTGGAAACTTTTCTAATGCTCTTTCATGCGTGCCTCAAATAATATTTAAGTGTGACCTGTGTAAAATTCGGATATGATACACACGACAATTAATAGTAGATGGTCTGGAAACTTCGTAGGCTAACACACAGATGTATTGAATCCATATAATTTTTAGTTAACCCTAACCTTTAAAAGATTCGTGTACAAATTTTATAGCTGTCGGACTATTTTAGTTGTGAGAGCCAAGCCAAGGCTTGGCTTGATAAACCTTTGATCTTGTTGACACCAAACTCCCATATGTGTTGTTTGTAATCTGCATGCTTAATTTATTATCGCTTTCATAAGATATGCTAACACTCTAACACATTCATTCTGTAAGAACTTCACACTAGCTTGACCCAAATAAGTTATGGTTCTGAATTTTTGAACTAGTTTCTGGAATCGAGTGAATTTTCTTTATGACTTGAATGTATAGTTCGTTGGATAGAAATAGGTGCTCCCATATGAAAATATTTAGATTCAATTCAGAGTAGGCCCATTGAGAGAGTATATGTTAGCTAGAATAGACAAACTGAATAGAAAAAAGTGTTCACATGGAAAACATTTTTCTGAAACGACTTTTTTCTTTCATGTTATTCAATGTCCAAGTGAAAGTAGTTGCTTCTAAACTGTTTTTTCTTTCAGTTTGTATCTGAAAGAAACTTCTGTGCCCGATTCACACATCCTTCTAGTAATTTTCCCTGTTCCTTTCTTTGGAAGTTTGCTATATATTTTGTAAATGATGGAGTAGTGTAAATTGAAAAAGCTTTTCCAAAAACAATTTGCTCCTAAAAGTATTTCCTGTGCAATTCAAATGAAATTCCTATGGTGGGGATCAAATAAGGTAACTATGTGATTTTTTAAACGATCAGTCATCGTGCCCTGTCTGTCCGTATTAAGAGTAAGACTTGTCACGAGTCTTGCCCCGAAACTTCGAAGTGCACCATCAAGAATTAAGATGTTTTTTATAAGTGAAATTTCTATCAATGCTCTTTCGAATATTATGTTGTGTAGCGTGCCTACGAATGATGTATGTTTGAGTTACATAATGAATGATTGGAGTAAAAACTGAATTGGAAAAACTTATTATCGCATGAAACAATATTGATTTGAAAATTAGTTGGAATCTCTTGTCCTGAAATTCATCTATTTTTATTACATTTACTAAGGCTAGTAATGTTGATGGATTTTTTGTACTTGTTCCGTTTCATGTAAATTTTATTCTTGTTCTTGCCAATTATGTATTCATAATTTTGGACAGAATATTTTCAATCACACTGAAGACATTTTGACTCATCACTTTTTGATATAGTGCAACCTGAAATGAAATGTTTCCCATTTTATTCGACCAGGACACTATTGAAATATTAGGTGGGCTGAAAGTTTGTAGGACCACACATAGATGGCGATAATAATATCATTAGTTGACTCTAACATTCAAAAGACACTTCTACAAATTTCACAGCTATCGGACTATTAGTTTGTGGCATAGAACATTTTGAGTGAAGCAATATTTTTTACTTTGAAGAAAATTAATTTTGTGTGTGGATGAAACATTGCGAAAAAAATATCAACCCAAGCCAAGGCCATTATCAGGACTTTGCACCAGGAAAATCATCCGTTGAAGAGTGGTTTTTCATGTTTAAATGAGGTGGACGTCCCAAAGAGGCTGTTTTCTAGGAAAACATCAAAAAAGTCCACCTAAAAGTGGAGTTGATCAAGATAGCTGAGGCTCTAAAGATATCAAGATATCAAAGGAGTGTGTTGGACATATTGTGCATGGATATTTGGATATGGGATAGTTATGAACATATCTATGAACATAGCTATCCCATATGCAAATATGGGTGCAGCGAGAGCTCACAATAGACCAAAAAGAACGAATTTATGATTCTGATCAGTGTTTCAAGCTTTTCTACCATGAAAAACTCGAATTTATGCATCGATATGTGACAATGAATGAAACATGGCGCCATCATTCCACACTAAAATCAAAATGAACCTGGTGAACCAACTCCAAAGTGTGCAAAGTTGCAGCAACCGCCTGGCAAGCTTATGGTATCATTATTTTGGGATGCGCATGGTATAGTACTCATTGACTATTTTAAGAAAAACCATCAAGACAGACAGCGTTGTTGGAGCTTTGGAAGGAAAAATTGTGGAAAAATGGTCCAGTTCGAAAAAAAAAGGAACTGATGTTTCACCAAGAGAATGCACGATGGCAAAATTGCATGAATTGGGCTTCGAATTGCTTTTACATCCACCGTGTTCTCCATCTGCCCAACAGTGACTTTTGAAACGATGGAGAAGTAATCGTCAGAAAAGAGGCCCATTTTGAGGCTAAAGACAAACAGTATATTATAAAAATAGTGTGTGTATTAAACTATGGACGTGAAATCTTTATGTTAATGAATCATTTCCTTCATCAAAACCTTACTTCCAATGTCAATAATAGGAAAGTCAAGAGATTAATGCGTTTTCAGTGGTAACGTAGGATTAAGTTATCATGAGAGTAGACGAGAAGAAGTTCATTGGAGATGAATTGTTGTGATTGCAATTCGTTTCGAGTAGAATATCAGGAAGATATAAGTATTTGATTTATTGGAGAAATATTTTTTGGTTCTGAATTCTCTTCATACCCCCAAAACGAAAAGGTTTTGCACATATGTTCATGAAAATTCGTCTTCCTAAAATATTACAAGTAACTCAGTGAAATAAATGATAATATGTAAATACGATATGAACTTCTGAAGAGTCGGTGAATTTGTGAATTTTGCATATCAATTGCTCAAATTTAAATAAATTTATATTCGATCTGAGAAAAAAAATATGTAAATTTCAATCCTTTTCAACGAATATGCCATCAAGAATTTAAAAATATAGATTTTGGTAACATGAATAAAACATGATGAAATTAGCGAACGAAAATGTCAAAAACTGTAATATCCCAGTAGAGAGACTTCTAAATGTAATTAGGGCTGATCCCTTAATCGAAAATAGTATATTCGACGATGAAGCAGAAGCAGCTTCTGAAATTGTTGGATAAAAGTAGAAAGGCGAACAATAACTTCCATAAAAAGTTTTAATATAATGAAAGTTTACTTTTTATTCTCACATCGACTTAGTTATTTTCCTTGGGGCTAAAATCAAATGATCCAGTGACAGGGCAGAAACGCAATTTCTTTCATTAGTTCTCTAGGGAGTTTTAATATTACGTTTTTTTTTAATGTATTTGTTTTTCGAGTGAACCAGATCTTTGATCTATGGAGAAATCATTTTTTTGTATAACTGGAATTGTTATAAAACCCCGATTTTTCAGTGAGTTTGCCGGACCGTATTTTCGCGATAAGGTTGACATTAAAAATGGATCCAAAAGAACCTAGAGGAACCCAAATAGTAATAATAATAAGCCACAACAAGCTCGTCATGATTCAGAGGTCCATGAGGTCCTCTCAGTGAAAATTTAAACCATCGTTCATAATTCGCTTTCCGGATCTTAAGAACGGAATTCCGGATTCGCAGCTCGGAAAAATTCAACGACGGGTACACAAGATAGAAGCTAAGATCAAGTCAGCGAGATAACACGCGTCCTATATCCAATGTGTAATGGACACCCAACCTAAATAGTCCAGACCTGGCGCAGTTTAAAGCTTTTGGTAGAGAGCTTCGGACAGATTGAGATCAATGAACTGCGCAACCCGATAAACCTGGATATTATTCGAGAACGTAAGGAAAACTTTATTGCTTCAGGCCCATGTGGGCTAAACAGTTATTGGTGAAAAAAACTACCTGTTAATCACCATATGGCCAGAGTTTGCAACTCTTTGCTGGAGGAAGAGCAGCCGATTCCGGATATTTGTGGATTCTAAAGACTTACAGTCCACTTACAGGCTTGAATTCGTGTCGAGTCTTATTCAAACGAATACTATCCACAGTTAACTCAATATGCGAACCAGTATAAGAGCAGCGAGAGTAAAAGATAAATATTTTTAGCCCCATTGGGTCAAACCGCTAGAAAGAGTAGATGTTAACCTTAGAATTTCAAATGGAGAGGATGAGTTGAACGACACATTATTTTTAAAGAGTATGAACTGTTTTTTATAACTTTACTCCAAATCGTCTTCGCAAATCGCAGAACTGAGAGTGATGGTTTTTAGATTATTATTTGAACTGAAATTATTGCATGGAATCTTCTTTTAGAAGATTAGGTAGCAGTGTTTTGAGTCCTGTAGTGAAAAAGAGGAATATTATTGTTTTCTTCTCGTTGGCTTCATTACTTTCACGAAAAATAGCGCTACATTTCTAAAAAAAAAATCAAGAAATAAACACATAACATGTACTTTCTCGTTATATTATGAATTGTTCTGGACAGTATCTATAAATAAAAAAAAATCACAGTTTTTTGACTCGCCTCGAAATTCCTGACAAGTTGATAGGAATTGACCGACATGCCCCAATTTTTTGCCTTTTGATATCATCAATATATCTTATTATTAACGTCAATTAGATTAGAGCCTGTTTTTATTTGTGTTTGTACTCTGCAAGTGTTATTTCATTTATATGCGAACATATATCTGTGTACTGCAGCTGATTTTTTCAGCTACAGTACACATTGTCTTTCGACAATAAACAGAACATTTTCCAGAGTCCAATCTGTGAAAACATCAGATTGATCAAAAATTTGATTTTGGCTGTTGACATACTTGACCTTTGATATTTTCTGCGATTGAAGTAGGTACCTCCCAACTCCATGTTCACTCTCAAAGCTTCATGAACTCGCATAATTCGATCAATAAAAGTCACAACTTTCTGCGGATACTTACTTTCGACCCTGTAGCTGACAATCCTATATTTACGATTTTCACACTATCTTCAAATTCTGTATAGGAATTTTTTCTGTGCGCCAATGTTTTGAGCTGTGAATTAATCGCATTCGCAAGCATCATTTTATTACAATACGGGGAATGTTCCTCAATTTGGGTTATTACAGGAAATGCAAGTTTGAACAAAATAAAGTTGAGTTTAATTCATGAGTTTTTCAAATTCACTTCGATAAGTGTTCAAATTGATGTTTCAAATGTTGGATTTTAATTTTTGGAGGGATTTGTTTCTAATTCACATATTGGCAAGAGCGCCTATATCAAGTTGAAATAATTTATACGTCACAAGCCACATAAACACCAACTATTTATTTATATTATTGTTATTTATTTATATAGAGGGAGATAGGTTAGGTACACAAAATGTCATATGTCACAGAATGTCTCGGAACATAAGTAAAAAACAGAACAGCACGCCTCTGAAATATGTCATCTTTGTTTGTCTCATACGGGTATCAGATTCATTGTCCTTTATTAGCTATAACCGATGTTGCCAAATGGTGAAATAGAAATGAATCTCTTTAAATGTTGAATGCATTACTTCATTTCTCTTTTTTTAAGTAGTTAAATAATTTTTTAAAGAAAAAGGTTGAAATGATGAAAACTACTTGATTTTCGTCAGGAGGAACATTCCCCATTCCTGAACTGCAATTGGTGGGGCAGAATTCGCTCTGCAAGGTTTTGCTGGAGTACCTGTATCATCATTGTCCCTGCAGGACTGTATTTCGTAACTAGGCATTCTATCTTTACGGCTGAAATTTTCATTTGTAGGAATATTCAGTACACGTGATACCAAACAGACTTCAGTGAGTGAGTGGCCCCTCTTTTATACGTTCTTTCAAAAAGTAGGGGATGAAAAGATATTGCATATGCACCCTCCAATCTCTCCAACAAAGGCATATGATATAGCAGAAGGTCACTTGAAGTCAAACTGAGAACGTACTGCAAAAGGCGCTTCGTTCATGTAGCTGAAGGTTGTTCAAGATCGAACCATTAAATTTCCGAAATATCCGTGTGAATAGGGCGTGAATGAGTGAAGGTCGTTCAAAACATCACCATGAAGTCAGCTTGTCTGCATCGTGTGATGAATGTCAAGTCAGGCCCGAAATACAACCCAAAAGTCTTTAATCGGCTTAAACCAACTACTTACTCACCAGGTTCATCTTATACAATCCTTCAGGACTTTTCATTGTGGAGCTTCATAGAAGACAAGTTATTCGGCTCAACTTTTGGCAATATTGACACATTGAAAGTAACAATAAGAAGGGCCTGCATGGGTACTTCTCTCAGGTACTTTTTTTATTCTCCGCGTTTTATCGGCTCCCCACACAATTGCAAATTTTCAACTGGTGTCCATGGACGAAAAGAAATTTCGTGTGCTGATGAAGTCAAGGCTTGGCTTGATAAACATTATTCGAACTTTGCACTAGGAAAATCAAAAGTTTGTTAGTGGTTTGCTAAGTTTAAACAATGTGAAATGAGAACTGAGGACGATACACGCAGTGGGCGCTCCAAAGAGTCTGTTACCGACGAAAACATCAAAAAAGTCCACAAAATAATTTTGGATGAACGCAATGTTGGGTTGATCGAGATACCTGAGGCTCTAAAGATATCAAAGGAACGTGTTGGACATATCATGTTTGCATATTCGGGTATGTAAAATCTCTGTTCAAAGTTGTTGCAGCGCGAGCCTACAATCGACCAAAAACAACAACGAAGTGATGATTCTAGGCAGTGTTTGAAGCTGTTCCATCATAAAAAATCGAAATTATGCGTCGATATGTGTCATTGGCTGAAACATGGATCCATTATGTCATACCAGAATCAAAACGATCGTCATCTAAGTGGACTGTATGTGGTGAACTGACTCCATAGCGTGCAAAGACGCAACTGTCAGTATTTTGGGATGTGCATAGAATAATATCAATCGACTATTTTAAAAAAGGATAAAGCATGAACAGCTACTATTACATAGCATTGTTGAAACCTTTGTAGTACGCTATCGCCGAAAAATGGCCCCATTTGAAGAAAAAGAAAGTGTTGTTTCATTTAAACAATGTCAAAAATCAGTGAAAACGATGCCAAACTGGCATGAATTGGGCTTAGAATTGCTTCCACAACCACCGTATTCTCCAGATATGGCCCCAGCGACTTTTTTCGTTCCCAGACCTCACGGTAATGCTTGCTGGAAAAAAATGAGCACCGATGAAGGGATAATCTTTGAAACTCAGGCCTATTTTGAAGCTAAATACAAATCGTACTATAAAAGGCAACTGTATTGAATAATAAAATCAAATATTGAGATTTTTTATATATGTTAGCCTATAACTTTTTAGCTCAACTGTTATGACGAGAAAACATGTCATGTTTTGGCTGTCTATCTACATTTTTTTTCACGCTTTATATTAGCTTCACCTGTATGTATGTTTGTTTGTTTATTACTTTGCTTATAACTCTCAAGCTCGGGATCTGTATTTGATAGAATTATTAACACTATTGCTGGATATATTTGTGGGCAGATGGCGCTGTACGTAACCTCCTTAATTTAATTCGAACTCACTTTACATGTATTTCTTCATGGTAATTAACTAGTGGAACCAGTTATCGAAAAATCAATTAGGATATTCATCATTTAACAAACAGTGTCCACATCGGACCAAAAAACTTTAGATATATAAACAGCTAACCCTTGTCTTTAGATTTAGTATCAATTTACTTTTCCTGAAGATGCTAACCTTGTTAGCGAAACGCGCGTCGAATGCAAAAATATCAGTTTGGTGTTAGGGTAATTGATCTCTAGAAAAAGTTTTTAAAAATCGGTTTGCAAAACCACTTACTACCCCACCTAATCCCACGAACAGACGGCACTGGTGAAAAAATATTGTGAAACGGACGAAAAATGAGTATTCAGTCAGTCCAGCTAGCCGAGCCTTTACTCCTCAACTACATTTGATAGCACGTTTACTAACTATCTAGGCGACTAGGGGCCACAGGTAAGAAATGTTTATAACTGTACTCTTATTTTTATTGCTGACCAATTGGGAATGGATAGATTATACTATCGATTGCGTACTGAATTGGTAAACATAATAAACTGCTGAATAAAGAGCTCAGTAAAACAATCTATGCTATGAGGACCATCAGAATGAGGAAGTTCCTGAGACGTTATTCACTCATATTTCCTTAGTCTGCCACAATTTTGTGTAAAGTTATTAGGAAAGCTTTTCTCCTCTATGTTAAAAACTTAACAGCCCTGATAACATAATGCAATTTTTTTTACTTTTGTTCTAGCCAATGAAAACTATAAGAGAGAGTCTTAAGTCAGCTACGGACCTCTGAGAGTTTTTGACAAAGGAACCGGCACACATGGTGTATCGATGTAGCCAAACTCAGAGAAGACACTAACGTTATCTGATTTGAAGAAACACAAATACAAGACAATACTCAGAATTACTAACTAAGAGTTTATAGGGTGGCGATAAAAATTCATGAACACACCAAGACAACTTCGGACACGACGAAGGGGAAATTAAAGTAAATAATACCTGGCTACCTGTTCTGAACTGCACACTAATTTGTTTTACAACCCGATCAATAGGAACGAAGCCACGCCTGCCACTGACAGTATAAAACCGGAAAAACATTCCAATGATGTAGTATGTGCTGTGGGAACGACTACAGCACTTCGACTGTTTCCTCATTGTCTTTGATAAAGTATGCCGTAGTTGTAGATGAAAAATCAGGCATGACAACCTGCAGACAATAGCCAACAAACTCGGCGAATAGCTTTGATACCATATATATTTATCGTATTTTTTTAAAAATAATGAGCTCCCCAAATGTTCTTTTCTCTGGAAATTGAAATGTATTCGATCAAAATTCTGAATGAGTTAATGAAAACAAAAGTCGAATCTCATTAAAGTTCCCTTGAAATTATTGAATATGAATGAGGCAGTGAGGCACCCTTTCAGTTAATACATATTCGGAAGGAACATTTCCAAAGTGATTTTCCATTTTAACCATTCAAAATTTCATTTCATACTTCATTTGGTTATCCAGATTACGGTACTTTCGAGTAACTAAATCCAAATCGTAGCAGGAGTTTACGAAGAAACACGAATTCAATTTAACATTTAGCTAGTACAACATAAGCTTCATACTTAAGGAATCCTCAACTCACGGCTCAACCTATAGGGATTTATGCAAATATCAGGTAAATTATTTGATACCGACTTTGATAAGCCGTTCGTTAAACACGGGTTTAGTTTTGCGTTCAGCATGTACTTGCACATCTGGATTCGCTGGAGATTCACGGAATAACCTGTACGCATCGGTAAATTCAATCTGAACTATTTACATAACTCGCGCTGACTTACATCGAATGGAAAACTTCGATGTAGGTAGCAACATCACTGTCGAATAGAAGAAACACAATTCTACACTTTTACAAAAAACACTTAAATATTTTCACAGTTATATACAAAGTATCCTCATAAAAAGTTATTGTAACAAATTAAAGAATTAACTGTCTCAAACAAATTTATTTCTAATAATATTTCACTAATCACAAACTGATTTATTTACAACACTTAGCAATTAATGCTCAATTTATCTCCAGTATTTGAATTCCTTGTTCAACCGCTTGATTCACTTTCTGCACTCCCCCTTGGGTCGGGAAGCCGGACTCATATATCGATAACGATCGTTTCTAGAAATCTGTAGTCGGTTCGTTTCTAGAGTTTTACCGGCGGTTGTTTTTTTGTCTGACTTTTAACTTGATTTTTAGAGAATTCTCATGTTCAGATATTCATCACTGATGAATATCTGTCCAGTGTAAGGCACGAAGGCCTTCTACATAAACTAATCGCGTCCGACCTGCCTCGGGGCCTGATCCGGTGGATTGGGTCTTTCCTGAATGACAGAACATAAAGAGAGCGTTTTCACACTAAACTATCACACTATATATGTTTGAAAGTATAAAATTATT
>WOGO01000318.1:0-25502 GCA_015342085.1 Leptinotarsa defecta
TTGTTTCTCACAAATGTGCAGGGTGTGAGCTTTAAAGACAGTTTCTTCGTCAATAGGGCTTGGTCCATGTAAAGACCAACCCAATTTACATCTACTGGCTATTGGAAGATGTTCCGGGCCACTCCGCATCTGTCTGGCAATTATCAAATGGATATTATCTTGACCAATGGGCATTACAGGTTTTTCATTATGAATGTCATTTATCGGAACACCTCGTAGATGCGAGTATTTCCTCCAATCTGCAATATTGACGTTTTGGTCTGGAAGTGACATGTTGGTGACAGTGTGTACCTTTCAAAATAAAATTTTTATTGTTGTCGTCAATTTTGGATACTTTGACGTTTAACCGCATGAAATCTTTTTGCATAGTCACATTTTCACTTGTCCACTGAAGACAGAGGGACTCTTTAACACCAGTTAGTCCAAGTTTTTCGGCGATTCCTGAATCTAATAGTGTTACTGTCGAAGCTTCATCACACAGTGCCAAAACACGTACATTGCCTTTTTCAAAACCATCTAATTGCATTGGAGGGCAGGTACCTTCGTGGTGCTGGGACTGATCACAGTAATTACATATTTTGGATTTTACTTGGGTCGTGTTGAAAATCCTTTCATTTTTCTTGAAATTAGTTAATTTCGATGAATGAAATCAAGTATTTAAACGAGGGGTACTAACATAACATGCAGAGCTGGCATTTTCTTTCAACCATGCACTGAAGTCTTCTAAATTTACTTCAACTTTTTTGTCTTTAACTGACCCCATGAAAGCTTCATCATTTTTGAAAATTCTCAAGAAACTCTCTTTTCTAGGTGACGTTTATTTGTCCAAACTTTTCATTATATATAGATACAATATTGTTCACTTCAGATGAAAAGTGAATCAATTTCTCCAAACTGCCGCCTTTAATAATGGGAATTTTTCATATTTTATATATTACTGTGTCAATTATATATTCAGGTCGGCCAAATCAGTTGTCCAAGGTAGAAATGACATTGTCCACGTTTTCAGCCATAATTAACATGCCAGCAACTGTGGATTTAGCCTCTCCCTTGAGAGATCTTTGCAATTTCAACATAATTTCTTCATTGCTACAATCACAGAGTTTGCGAAGATTTTTGAACGACTTATAAAACAAGGGCCAATCTCGAGGATTTCCATCAAAATGCGGAAAATCTTTCTCCAGTGTCTTCCGCATTTGGAATTTATCGGGTTCTCTGGCAACATGTGCATTCGAGGATTAATTCAAAACAACTGGAACTGGTATCCAAACTGATTTGAGAACATTTGTAATTTTTTCACATAGCATTTTAATGTCATTAATAGATGTATTTTTGTCGTCACTTTTGCCTACTCTTTCCATCATTTCAGGTGTTTGCTGTTGGTGGATAGATACATTTTCAACCCATTGGGCTACAGTACCTCTGTGTTCTTGCTCATCAACCGACTCTTCTCTCGAAGCCAAACTAAATGTTTCAGACTGAAGATGAACGGTATCATGAGTACTGCCATTTTCTTTTTCTTCTAGCTCCGCTTTACGTAACTCTTGTTTCATCTGAAGCAAATGTAAATTATTTTCTATTTCTTTCTGTTTGAATTCCAGATTTCTTCGTTGTTTTTCTATTTGTATAGCTTCTCTCTTCATTTCCAAATCTATAGAACTTCTACAGGAACATTCAGTCTTTCTAGAAATTTTTGAGCATACTTCCGATTTTTGGTCATGTCTCAAGGAAGTTGACTCTTTCACGAATGTTTTCTTGAACTGGCCATTTGAAGTTTCTGGAATTTGGAAACGATTTGCCTTGCCAAATTGGTCGAGCTAAACGTAATCCATCGATATACTTCGATTCAAACCGGCACCAAGTCTTTGGGATTTACGCTGCTCCATATCGTGATCACCTCGGGGTCACCAATGTTATTCTTTCAGAGGAATTGATCAAATCAAGCCAATAAATCCAATTTTAGTCAAGACGGAACTTTATTGACGTTTTTACTAATTTTCAATCTTCAACTGAGAAATCTTGTTTACAAAACAAATGAACACAAAATAAACATACAGAATGATAAATATAAATAATATGTGAATATCTACAGTTATTCACATTTTATCTTCAATCGAAGACCGCCTGCCCGGTACTGACGATGCCAGATAGGCTGAAACAGCTGTCTATCGGTGGCTCTCAACTTGAAATCAATGTGAGAATGTTCAGAATAGTACTTTTCTATATATTTTTTAATTTTCATAGAATTATTTTCCAGCAGCTTGACTGCATTAACCTTTCCCGATTTCATTTCATTTTTAGAAACATGTGGATTCGTTTTCCGATGGCATTTCAGGTTAGCTTCCCAAATTTCTGTAACTGCAGTTGTCGGCTGATTGGTCAAACCACCAACACTAACATAAAAACTTGTCAAGTTGACTTGGGTGTCACACCAATTGGTGGTTCCACTTATGTTTCGCTTGCGTTCACGCAGTTAGTTTTATTAAGTACTTTTCTTGATTATTCACATTTTGTTTTCAATCGTAGACCATCTGCTTGGTACTGACGATACTCGATAGGCTGAAACAGCAATGATTAAACGTTGTTTCATCAAAATGTATTTCTCTGGTCCTGAATACTCTCTGTGAAACGTTGCTACTGATATTTATTTGAATAGATCTACTTCGGAGGAATGATTCTTCATTATTCATATCAGGTGAATCATTAACGCATGTTTGTTTTTTTCAACTACTAATATTTCTTCTCCATAATCAAAACACTTTCCATATTTGAAACCATATTTTTGATCTCGGCGACAATTTTGTTGACTCTTCTGTCATCGATACTGGCCACTCTCACTGAACTGATGCACCATTACTTCATAAGAGATTTCATTTCAAAAATATTCATTCATTATTCATTGATGGATCATCCCCATTTTTCATCTGCGATTTCATAATCACTGGTGAAAATCATAACTTATGAAAACTCCTTTCCTTTCATACACTCACACCTTTCGTAACGTAATTTCGGAAAAAGCAGGTTGAGTGAAGTTTGTGTTACTTTGAAGTAGAAGTAGTTCAATACCGAATTGGTTATTTTCGATTAGCAACTGGGGGAAATTATTTTTTTCAATGAGTTATCATTTATTTTCAAAAACTACACCTCACGATTTGATCTTCACAAACTTTATTTGAAAAATATATCACAACATGTTGACAAAGCTGTTGTACACTTTTTTACTTCGAACGGGAATTGATTCAAATTGATCCAATTGATCAATCATCCCCATTTTCCATTTGCGATTTTATAACCACTGATGAAAATCAAGACTAACATGATTATTTTCGATAAGGAACTGAAGGAAACAAATGATTGTTTTCAATGAGTTATTATTTATTCTAATTGTCATCTCCATATTCAATTGAAGTCATAAATCAATATTCTATAACTTCAGTGGAAACGATTCTTGAAAATATCCGCAAAAAATCTCATAACTCCTTTCATAACTGAGCATAAGAATCTAGAACTAATTCGAAAATTCACAACCTAACTTTTAATCAGGAATCCGTGAATGAAGAAATGACGTTTCCATGGACTCAATTAGCTGACACGAATATTAGAAAATTTCAGAACAGAAATATTTTCATGATACTGTCCATCATTTCCAACATGGAAGTTTCACATTTTCCTAACACATAGGATAAAATCTTGTGAAAAATTTATTGTATTTTTCAGAAGGTGATAATTAGTTTCCACTGATGTATTGCATTTCAGTTATTCTGGTCACCAATTTCTTCAATTTCGAAATTGTTACTGCTGTCATGTTACTGCCTCTGAAGTATTTCACTTGTTTCCTACTCATAACCGTACCAAAAATGTCTTTCCCTCTTCCACATCAAGAGGTTATATTTATTTCAATATTCAATTTTCAATCATCCTTTCTATTTTCTGTGAGTCGAGACCTGAAAAATAAAGTGAATATTTCATTTTTGAGTCAATTTCGTACACATGGAAATATTTGATGTGAAATGTGCTCGTCAAACGTCAGACTTCGATTCTCTGTTAAGGTGTGTGAGAAACGATATTTCGAATTGACACACTTTTTCACGGATTGTAAAAGACATGTGGAGACAATGACAAATTTATTTGATTGTGCTGAAGTGATGAAGGATAATTTCAATTTATAGTGGAAAAGACATTCCAGAAGAATGCCTTTATCTCTAGGATGTGAAAACCTTGGCTGGGAATTTAAAGTAATATCGTGCTATTATGCGTAAGATTCATTTTGATTTGTGATGTAGAAAAGTCCTGGTTCTCTACTCCTCCATCTTTCTACAATGAATTTGGGAAACTTTCAAAGAAAGAAAGGAAGCAATTGTTTGCAACATTGCATGATTTACACAACTTTGGAAAGTGTTCATGTTGAAATCAATTGTTTTCTATCTTCGGAAGTTTCCTACATTTTTATGTCAAGATGAAGCACAAAGAAGCCAAAACCCTTCTTTCTCAAAAAGTATTGTCTCCTGAAAATATACACTTTCAATTCAAATGAATGATAAAGATTTTGAAATGACTTCACAGAATTTTCTGAAAAAAAAAACATATTTGCGATCAGTATTACATACTGAATGGTCAGATCTATCTATCTAGTAGGAAAGTGTTTTTCAGGGATCTGTATAGAATTAACGAATATTCCAAAGGATAATGGTATGTAATGATAATTTTGCCTCTAATTTTATGAATTCTGATATATGAGAATTTCGTTAAGTTTTAGAATGATGATTAGATTCCGAATTCAACCATTCTAGGGGTTTTTGTTCGTGAAGATTTTGTTTGTCTGTCCATCAGATATTACATATTTTTAGGGTCATGATTTCTTGAGGAAGTTATTTTCAATTTGAAATTTCTCAGTGACAGCTTCATTTATTTTCATGTATCTGTTATCATAGTCTATTTCATTCACTTCAAGTCATTCAACGGTAAAATCTTTATATTAGTACTAGCTGAGTCGGTAAACGTTTTTCTGCCATATGAATCAGTTATGTGTATTGTCAAATAAAAATATAGAACATCGTTGAATATATTTGTTATGAATAGGGATACTCTAATCACTTAGTGGTATGAAATAATATTTCACGACCAATGTCACACCTCTCAAATATACAAGAAAAATTCATGAAAATAGGACGAGTGGTTTTGGAGGAGTTCGGATAAACTCTGAAAACTCCAGTTACGAATACGACAAAGGGTGGTCTGTTACAAAACCAAACTTTTGATCTTTTGTTTTCCAATCGAAGCCGAAGCTTGACTTTACAAGCAACAGATTGGGTGGGAATATGAGGAAAAATGCATGCTGGTGCTCTTGGGGTCAAAATACTCCGGAGGTAAAATAGCTTACTTATCCTGCAGAAGTTATTCGGAAACCACTATTTCGGACAGTCAGCAGGGTCTTTCTAACATCAGTCCACAGACGAAATCAAATAGTCCTCATATTTTTGCACTCACAGAAACCAAAGTCAGTACTTCAACAAACCCCGTCAATTTTCTAAATCTCGGCTATGATTTTCATTCCCGATTCAGACGATTGAAATATCTCTTTTTATCAGAAGCGATCTCTCCTGTCAACGAGAAGAAATGCTGGAACCCCGAAGCTTTGATGTTATGTGGTCCAAAATAATATCACCGAAGATCACCAAATTCATATACTGCGGCTATCGACCACCAAGCAATACACAATATATGGCACAACTCTCTTCACTTGCAAACATCACTAACTTTCTGCAACTCAATCATCCGTGTGCCGAAATTTCCATATTCGGTGACTTCAAAGTCCACAATATCGAATAGCTCAAATTTTCAAATATCAACGACGAACAAGGTCGCAAAGCTGAGGGTTTTGCAATAAGCAGCAGACTTACTTAGATTATCCTTACCGTGATGGAGAATATGCTAATCTTCTGGATCTATACAAAACAACCAATCAGAAATTCACACAGTTAGCGTAAAGTCTCTATTGAGATATTCTGATCACAAACTCATTTCAGTGTAGTGTGAGTTATCAATAAATGTTGGATAACATTCTCAGCTGCGCAAAGTTTGTCATTACAGATCTTCAAGACCACTTTCGAAATTTCCTTTGGCTAGATGTTTGTCTCAGCTCTGAAAATCCATCAGCTTTTGTTTCTGAAGTCACGGAAGTGACTTCGCATATATTGCGAGCCAGCTGTCGCCTCCAAAAATCTCGCCTATCGACAGTGGCGCAAAAATCTCAGTGTCAAAAACCAAACTACATTTGTTAATTCTCGCAATAGCTTCAACTTAGGATATATGACGGCATAAATTTTCACAATAAGAGAATCAGGGATAAACTGCTTGCCAATCCCAACGAGTCTAGATCCTTCTGGTCGGTAGCTAAAGCTGGTAATCAGAATTTTAAAAAATCTACAATTCCATCACTAACACAAGCGGATGGTTCAATTGCAGCAACAGCCATATAACAAGCAAATCTTTTAGCTGAACAATTTGCATCCCACTCGACAGCCACTATTCAGACGAATTTTGCAACAGCTCTCTATCAACAAGACGTCTGTCCCTAATGAAGTGCCCGTCGTCGTACAAAAAAGTGACTTTTCAACCTGTCTTACAAAAAAAGGGTTTTTTCATTCTTGTTGGAAGATTGCTTTCGTTTAGTCTATTCCCAAAAAGGGCATGAAAAATATTTCAAATAACTTTAAACCAGTCGTTTTGCTATCAGTGATATCAAAAATCATGGGGAAAGTCGTAAACCACCTTATCCTCAAATATTTGCAAGGCTCCAATATCTTGAGCGATCATCAATACGGCCTTCGGAAACAAAGATCAACAGGCGTCCTTCTATCATAATGTCACCCACAATTGGAACAACGCAATCGAAGAACTTCGAGAATCAGGAGCTGTTGCGCTTGAAAGAACATTTTCTGCAAGTGTCCGTCGACGGATATCTCTCGAATACTTTTTCCATCAACACTGGTGTTCCCCAGGGATGTCTCCAACCCTCTTTCTATTGTACATTAACTTATTGGAAAAAAACAAGAATCCAATATATTACTTTGTTGACGACAGCACTCTTGTTGGGTCATTCCATTTGGACTCCAGGAAATCGGCGGCGAATGCACATCTTCATCGGCAGCAAGAGATTGCATATCTTAATGAGGATCTAAAAGTGATTTCGAATTGGGGTGAAAGTAAAGAACCCAGGCATCTGTTTTATTCAAGAAGATAAATGTCTCAGAACCGTATATAATGATGTCAGGTTGGACAATTCCACTTTCTGTTTCGATAAGTTTGTTAGGGGTTGAAATGAACATCAATATATCTTGGCACAATCATGTCGCTGGAATTGCAAAGATTGGAACACTGTTCCGAACCAGAAATTGTACACTTTTGATGCTTCTTAAAGCTCAGATCAGACCTTCTTTGAAATATTGTTCTCATATATGGAGCTCTGCCCCCAAATATACTCTGAAGTTGCTGGAATCCATCCAGAAAGGAGCCATCTGCCTTATTGGAGACGCAAACATCACGTGCAACCTTTATAGATACTTTCACGGGAAGTGTTCAAGTGACTTGGTGCATTAGATTCCACCAATAGATTCGAGATTCAACCGAGTACACCTCGAACTTCACTTTTTTAGAACTCTTTCATCTGGAGAACTACGTTTATGTGGAATAAACTTCCTGAAAACGTCGGTCCAAATGGATTGAATCTCCAACTATTTGGAGGATTTTCCTACAGTGCTTGTATTTTATTTTGAAAAAACTCATATTTCTCATAACTGATTGACCCCAGTTTGCGCCCAGCTTTTTGTCGAATTGGGGATGGACATGAAAGTTTCAGTTTTTATTTCACTAAAAATATCATAGATTTGTAAAACCAAAATATTTCCGGCACTGAGTCGTGTATAACTGAAATGAACTAAAAGGTATGAAACAAGATGAGTGCTGATTGCAATCAATTAATTATTCCTATGTTTTTAACCACTTTTATTTGTAACTAACGTTACAATAAAATTATATAATACAATTTTATTGTATTATACAATTTTATTGTATAAGTTTGAAAATGTTCATATAGGAAACTGCAGTAACGTTAGTTACAAATAAAAGTTGTAAAAAACATAGCCACTTTTATTTGTAACTAACGTTACTGCAGTTTGGTCCTATGCGGACATTTTCAAACTCATACAATGAAATTGTATAATACAATAAAATTGTATAGTACAATAAAATTGTATAAGTTTGAAAATGTCCGTATAGGACGAAAGAGCAGTAACGTTAGTTACAAATAAAAGTGGTAAAAACATAGAAATTTTCATTTCTCTTTTCATTATGATTTCCTACCACTTAGTAACGGCTACATCCATCAATTTAATATAATTTTTTATTCAGTAAGACAGAGTTTTTGGTACATTGAATTATTATTCAGTTATATGAAAGCTTGGTCCGATTCGAGTATTACGTTAACACAAACTTCAATTTCATTGATTTATTTTTAAGCCAGTTCGACTAACTGGAAAAAAACGTCACTTTCTCGAAAAGTCCGCCTGCATATTGCCTCTTTTCCATATAAATGATTATGGAAGCTGAATCGTATTAGATTGAACGAAGGAAAAGCGATGGAACGTTCATATTTTCTGCATCTCCATACCATACATACAGGTAGTGCTCAGAGTAAGCTCAAAATGAAACGGAAATTTAAAAAATGGATTAGTCCCTGCAAACCTCGTAGCGGATATTGAATATTACAGGAGTTGAGAACGAGATACTGGTATTCGGTATGAAATTTAATTTTTTCAAAAACATTTTATGAATTTGCTGCTGGCAAAATCAATGTTCAATACTGACAAGGCACAATACAAATCTGTTATTATTTTCAGTGTCAAATATTTTTGATATTTCATTCTTTCATGCCTTAGAATAGTTTGTGATGTCGAATTAAGTAATTTTTTCTATTACTCTCTAGTTCATAATAATTTGCAATTTTTTCGCAGATTTCGTTCCTCTCGGATTTTTTTTGTTTTGTTTTCAGTATTCATTTCTGTCATTGTAATCATTTTAATCATTTTAAGAACTAAAAAAAAATTTATTGGCCTCTTCTTGAACCATTGACCTTCTTTATTTTGAAAAAACGTGAACTGGTAATGGAGAACTCTGTTTGTAAGAACAAACTTTCAGTTCAGTTTCTGAAGTCACTGCGTAAAATAAACATATTTTTCTCAAAGAAAAGTGTTTTGTTCATCAGTAAAATTGAAAATTCCGTATCGTACTCATCTTGATGTTTTGTGAGAGATGTTTTGCACCGCTCAACGCAATAGGTATTGGAATTTCCAATACTGAGCATTCCTATTCATAAGCAACCGTGCAGCTTAACTAATCAGCAGAAACCTTTCACAAAATCTCATATGGGTTTTTGAATTATGGTATGTGGTGGTGGCAATATTCTTCCATCACATCCTCAAATATCTGGAAGATTTCAACATCTTGAGCGATCCTCAATATGGCTTACAGAAAAGATCCACCATATGTCACCCATGTTTGGAATAACGCAATCAAGAAATATGGAGAGTCAAGAGCTGTTGCGCTTGACTTGACAAACTTCGGTGCAATGGTTTTAGTGTATGGCTCAACAGCTTCCTGAAAAAACGTTTCCTGTAAGTGGCCGTCGATGGATATCTTTC
Source organism: Leptinotarsa defecta (assembly GCA_015342085.1). Taxonomy (NCBI): domain Eukaryota; kingdom Metazoa; phylum Arthropoda; class Insecta; order Coleoptera; family Chrysomelidae; genus Leptinotarsa; species Leptinotarsa defecta. The sequence goes on from WOGO01000318.1 coordinate 9,699, forward strand.
GAATACTTTCACCATCAACGCTGGTGTTCCCCAGGGATCCATATTATCACCATCCATCTTTTTATTTTATATCAATGACTTATTGGAAAACAAACATGAATCCAATATATTGCATTGCTGATGACAGAATACTTGTCACATTTGAATTCCAGGTCATCGGCTGCGGATGCACATCCCCACCGGCAGCAGGAAGTTGAATATGTTAATGAGGATCTAGAAGTAATTTCGAATTGGGGTGGAAGTAACCAGTTTCAATTCAATGCCATAAAAACCCAGGTATCAGTTTTCTTCAAAAAGATGAATTTTTCCAAACCGGACATAATAATGTCAGGTCAGACAATTTCACTTTCTGCTTCGATAAGTTTGTTGGAGATTAAAATGGACACCAATATGTCGCTGGAATTACGAAGGCTGCTTTTCAAAATTTCGAACATTGTCCAGAATCAATGAACTCTACACAACTCAGCAATTTTGATACTATATAAAGCTCATATCAGACCTTCTTTAGAGTATTGTACACATGTATGGAGCTCCGCCCTCAAACATAACCTAATGCTGCTGGATTCCATCCAGAAAAGAGCCATCCGCCTGACTGGAGACGCGAACATCACTTGCAACCTTGATAGTCTGGAACATCGAGAAAGGTTGGAGATTTTTCTCTCTTCTATAGATACTTCAACGAGAAGTGTTCAAGTGACTTGGCACATTTGATCCCAAGCGGGATCAAATGTGCCAAATAGAAACAGGCGACGATTTTGGCTGCTCATCGTTTTGAGGTTCAACTCAGTACACCTCGAACTTCACTGTTTGGGAATTCTTTCATTGGGTGAACAGCGTTCATGTGGAATAAACTTACTTAGAAAGTTTTTCCAGATGGTTTTAATCTTCAGCGACTGAAATCCCATGTGGATCGCTATTCACGCTCAGACGCGGCTCTTACAGCGCCCTTGAGAGTTTCCTCTAGTGCTTGTGTTTCCTTCAAAGGAAAAACTGTTGATCAATTGAATATCATGAATTTGATTTTTTGGGTTATGCATGAAAAATTCAGCTAGTTGAGGATTCAACGAGTTTTCTATCATTAGCCTTCCGCTGTATGAACTTTTCATTGATTCAAAAATAATTTTAAGCCGGACAAATGATGAGTCCATATGAAAATCTACTTGAAAATATGCTTCAAAATGTGGAAAAAAGTGTACCCATCTGATTCTGAACTGAACAACATACGACACCTCTCTAAGAGCGCCTTATGGATTTTCCTGTAGTGCTTTTCATTTTATCCCTGAAAACAAAATCCATTATATTCGAACTATCGGTATACATAACGTGACATTTGAATGAGAAGATTTGCTGACGATGTTAAGGAGACGCTAGAGAAATTCGAATGAATTGTCTCCAGAGAAATAGTTATGTTTGTTTATGTTTCTACAACTACATATTTTCAATGAAATTAGTGTTCCTATAAACAAATAGATGAGGGCATAATGGGAAGTTCTCCTAGTCCTGACGTTGCAATTTTCCACAAGAAGTTAATTTTGCGAAGTTGATGACATTTTTGTTCTTTGGAGCCACGGTAAATGAGAACAGTTTTTCCACTACATCAAATTCATTCATTCTCGCATTCGTGAAATAGAAAAACTGAAGAAAAATACAATTTTCAATGTACTGATCACCAGAGAAATTGACAAAAAGTAGTTCACATAGTCTGAAATTGTATTATTCACCCTTGAATGAAGGAGACTGACCTCACCAATTAATTTTGCACATCGTATCATTTCATTGAGACTTCTAATTTTCTCATCTCATTTGTGACTGAAAAATTGATCCATCTTTCTGAAAAATACAAAAGAAATATTTACGAATATTATAGTCGAAACGGAGAACATCTTTCGCCAGAGCTTTCTATTTTTCAGTATATATTTTCAACTTCACTTCTGGATCATTCGATTTCGAACTGTTTTTCCGCTCTTTAGGCTGCTCAAAGTCTAGCTCGTATTTCTGAAACATATTTGTAGGTCAATGCATCACCTGAGAGTTTATATTTCCCCATAAAAAATCAAATACACACCATTTCATTAATATCCGATAACATCGGCACAGTTACCACAGACTATAAATTACCGTGAAATATCGGTATTGAAAAAGATTATCACCCCATACCCATACATATCGAAGGGATCATATTACCAAAGCCTCACTTTATGATCACCTTGTGAATATTCAAAAATTTGTATCAGAAAAATCTCGTTCGAAGATCACCTTGTACAGAGTGGGCCGAATTGCATAATTTTAAGGGGAAAACTCCTGTTTTCAAACTAGATAGATGAAAACGGACCACTGTGTCTCTGGGTCAAATTTTATGACAAACTTAATGGTGAAAACCGCATCTCGATATCTATCATTGTTTGAGTTACAGCATGTTTTTCGAAAATCTGCATTATAGAAAAGTGGCTGTGAATTTCGTCCTGTAAAATATTTTTTCTTTTTATGAAAAAGTGTGCGAAGTATTTTTTTACGTAAAATTCAATTGTGTAAAAACTTATTTTTCCAAAGAGATGTCAATAATTGTTGATGGAAAACTATTTTTTCATTGAGACACCCTGTATATTCCTGAATATTTCGATAGAGATTGAAGTCACTTTCCTAAAAATGTAGCATATTTTTCAAAAATGTGCATTTTCGAAAAGTTGCCGTAAATTTCATTCTGTCGAAAACTTCTTATTTTTTTGAGAACATTTACAGAGTACTTTTTTACGTAGAATTCAATGGTGTAAAAAAGCCATTTTTTCAAATGAGATATCACTAGTTATTGATGAAAAACTATTTTTTCAATGAGACAACCTGTATATTCCTGAATATTTCAATAAAGCTTAAAATTATCTTTTAAATGGATTATTCTCCCGTGAATATTATAAGAATATTGTCGATCGAATATACCATATGGTATATTCTTAGAATATATCCCCACGGTATATTTTGGAATATTCTATACGATGTATTATTGGAATTTTGAATTATCTTATGAGAACGTATTCAAATAATTCAATATAATCAAATACAAAAATATTTGAAGACTTCAACCGAATGCATAACCTAACGTATAAGTATAACCCTAATGGTGTTAACCAGTTTTTGAACTTAACGCGAAGATTATGATGAATTGCTCCAACTGCAACTATTGGAAACGACAAAAAAATTCGAATGAGCCAATAAATGAACCAATGGCATCAATAAATCGGTTATTTCTCATCCCATTTGCCTTTTTGTATTTGGAATTATTCAATTACAAAGCGACAAATCCTGGCAACCAAGAAGTGGGGAAGTGAAGTATTGGAGTAAACGTTTCTCATTGGTCAATTGTCGCGCAACAGTCGAAGAAGCTCTGTGAAAGCGGCTGCCCCTTAATGATTGGCACCTTTGCGTTGAAATCGACATTTGTTTTAACCCTTAATTTGGCAAACATTTGGCTGTATCTTATAGGACACACTGGGAAATGATAAGAGATATGTCACAAATATATTTTGTATCTCATAAGATTCAATGCCAATAAATCAATGAAAGAACGTATGTGTGTTGAATGTCTTTATTTGCAATAAAAACTGGAAGTGAACTTAAAATGTGCTACAAACATACACAAAAAAATAATATAGAATCTAATTATTGTCATGAAAAGTATAAAAGCAGTTACGGTTTTCTACCAAACACAGTCTTACGTCGCATTTGCTACAAATCCAGTGAGTTTCTCCAGCCTTACACAATCGACATCGACCTTTTGTAGAATACATTGGAAAATGATTGACTTTATTAGAACATACGTCGGGTGGTGGTCTAGGAACTACTACTCGCTTGATTTGTTTAGAATTATTTATAACTTCAGATGAATGTCGTTGTTTTACCCTGTTTTCAATTTCAAAGATTGAGCTATTGTATATCTGAATTCTTTCAAAGATAATTCTTCATCTTCAGCAGCCAATAATTTTCGGTCACGTCGATACAACAACCAAGCATTATTCAGATATATATCTATCATTTGAGAAAATATCGATAGATACCAACAGCATGACTTTAGTGGGATCCTGTATAAAGAAACGAGCATGTCCATCTCCTCCCATGTGAGCGTTATACTGTTAGACTATACTAGGACAGGGAATATCAACTTTGGCTTTTCGTGATTTTTCATATCTATGAGCAGTAGTAACAAGATACAAATGTACTTACTAATGAGACAGGTTTGTTATCATACCACTTCACACATGAAATTTTCTTTTCATTGTCACTTTTGGTGCAGAATGATCCACGGCCTTTTTTCTTCAAAGCTCTATCGTCTTCCAAATTGCAGTTTTGTAACCTGTTACTTCTGATAGTACCCAGAGCCAATATTCCATATTCATTTCGTAAAGTGTGTAGTAAATCCAAGGACGTGAAAAAATTGTCAAAATAGAGTGCTGTGCAAGCACGATTTTCTATTAACTGACAGACCAGTTACTACTTTAGCACCCAAGCCCATACCCATCTCGTCATTTGAGAATTTCTGATGTTGTATGAATGTATTTTCTCCACCATAAACGATTAAATCATAAACAAATCCAGAAATACCCGCTCTCACAAATATCTTGAATCCCCATTTTTTGGGTTTGGACTTTATATATTGACGTTTTGATCCTGCTTTTTTACCTTTATAAGGGACCATCATTTCATCAATGCTTTGCCGTTTTTCATTTTCAATCTGGATGCAATTTCTCCTTATAATATCTAGGACTGGGCCTATTTTGAAATAGGGATCGTCATTTATATCTCGGTTATTCACAAAATGAATGTATCTTCTAATTTGTTGATAACGTTTCAAAGGCATCATATCTGCTATATCACTGTATCGAAATTCTTTGCTCCAATAGTCTAAATATGATGGCATTTCTACTATACCCATCAAAATGTCTATAGCAACAAAATCTCTTACCTCATTTTCAACAATATTTATAGATATTCCTGTCTCTTGGCAAGAATATAAATTGGTATTCTCTATAATAAGGTGAAAAAGATCAGAAGAAAAAAATTTTGTGAAATACTACAGAGGTGATTGTATATCATTTGGTAATGAAAAGTCGTTATCAGGTATGTCAACTGGATACCCAAATTCTTCATTGGACCATGTATAAGTTATTTTTGGATTTTTGCCTCTTTTTCCATTGATTTTTCTTAATGCTACTTTTTTCGTACTTTTCTCCTGTTGTTTTGCTTCTTCACTTTCCTGACCATTTTTTTTGCTATGCGATTTTGTCTTCAATGGAGTAAATACATGAGACTGCTTCGAAATTGTTTTATCTCCTGGGATGTGTTTGACAGGTGTTTTTGTTGCTTGTAGTTGGTTCTTCATTCTGTTCTGAACCAGTGTCGGTATTTGAACTATTGAAAATATCATCGAGTTGTTCTGCAATTGAGCTAGCAAGTGAGGGAGCCTCGGATGAATCTGAATATATGTCCTGATCATTTGAATGAAGTAAATCATTTTCGTCATCGTCACTTGACTCGTCAATATCTGATGTAGGAGGAAGGAGAAGGGCAAAAATTTTATCTTTACAACGGGTCTGGTTCCACAATATTCCGAAATAACTGTCACAATTTTGTTGTCATACCACTGCACACAATGAATATCTGTCGCGTCAAAAGTAGTTGTGTGCTCATGAATCGAACCTCTTCATCTCCTTTTCTGGCACATTTTTATAGTTCGACAATCGATTTGTTCAAACTGTTGCAACCGAATGAATTTTGCGCTTCGATAAGTGCGATACCAAGTGTGATAAAAAACTTTATGGTGTATATCTGATGGTATGGGTTTAGACAAACGAAATACAACATTACCGGCAGATCCAAAATCTGGATCATTATCATCCACTGTAAAACCTCGTTTTCTAGCGAAGAGCTCAAAATTATATGAAAACCCAGTCACTCCAGAGAGAACCCACATTTTATAGCCCCATTTGTGTGGTTTCTTAGGGTTGTAAGTTTTTAGACTTATTCTGCCTTTGAAGGGAATTATTTGCTCATCACACGAGAGATTTTCTTCCAAAGGAACAGATAAACAGGTATTTCGGACTTGTTCTATAACAGGCATTATTTTATCCAAGCTGCTCGTGGATTCAGTGTTGTCACTGAAGTGCAAAAAACTTTTGAGCAGTTCAAAACGGTTCACTGTCATGACATCTGCAACTTGTGGAATTCTAGTGCTGGGAGACCAGTAACGTCGAGTTGAAGGCTGCTTGATAAGTGACATCCAGAATATGACACCAAAGAAACGTTGAATTTCTTCTACACTTGTACACAGAGGCCTGCTTAGCTTTTTTTGAACGCTATAAATACAAGTTTCTTTTGCAATTTTTGTAAGAAAATCTTCAGGTATCTAAAGTATCTAAATAGTTTGTATGGAGAATTTAGTTTCAAAATTTCATCTGGAAGTAGTTCACTTCCTTCAAATTTTACATTATCGTCATTTCTTTCTGTTGCAGATTTTTTCCATTTTTGAAGTAGTTTATTTTTTTTTTCTGTTCTTTATTCTGTGAAGTTCTTTGAGGGAAGAGTTGTCTAATGGGAATGTTGTCCTCTTCGGAGAAATCATCATTTTCAATGGCATCAGGTTCATTTTCAGATAAATGATCTTTGTTCAAGAGTATTTTTTCATTAGGAGATTCATCGCCTGAAAGTTCACTGTCCTCACTATCAGAAGGTATGTCTCGCAATTTGACATGAGCGGCCCTTGAGAACCCATAAAATAATTTGGGATCCATTACCTGTAAAAAAGAACTATGTAAAAATTTTGTTCTGGGTATGCATGATGTTCCCAAACGGGAACATTTTTTAATTATGCCAAAACTATCGTTATTTTACTGGAATCAAATATTTCAACTATGTATTCTTATTTCTAAATGCTTAGAACAAAACACTACAATTTTTTTACCTCCATTTACTTATAGAAAGCCGAAAACAACACAGTGCACGTGTGGTGTACCGACATAACTTATCTGTTGCCCGGCGTCGGTCAATTTCTCATGAACAGGCAGATGGGTATGCAACCAAACTTACAAAAATGCTGGCATATTGTCTGAGACATGTTCCTAGAAGGGGACAGCATGCATACAAGTTACACAATTTTACACAAGAAACAGTATTTAGAATTTAAAGTATGTGTGCCCATTTGGGGACATAATGCAATAGAGGGTTAACAGCCATATGTGATTTGGGTTGCATAGATTGAAAGTTGAGTTATAAAGGTTTTCGTGGGTTAAATCGAATAATTTCAATTCCGCTAGTGGAAGTATCTCAAAACTGTTAAAAATTGAGTTACTACAGTCTTCGTTGGGACCGTCGATATATTAGGACCACTGACAATTGAATACCTCATCAATCTTATAGAAAGCTTGGGTGACAAGTGAATTTTTTTACTTTGAACTTCTGTTACTGGCTACCTAAAAATAAACAATTTTCGTGACCTAAAAACACCAATATTTTGTACAAAAAACACCAATATTTTGTACAAAAAATACCAATATTTTGTACAAAAAACACTTACACTGGGCACTTCTGATGTGTTTATAGTAAAGAAAGACGTGGTAAATAGGGATCGAAAACTATCGATAGTCTTGATCATCGATATTATTCGATAATTCGACTTTTGACTATCGATAGTAAACTTTTTTTAAAAAGTTTTCTATTATTAAATAAATTGAAGTAGACACTCTATGGAAGCAAATAAAATACGATTTATTCGGTATAAAAGTTTTAATTAGTTTCCATTCAAATCTAACCTAACAAAAATATGGAAAACGTTTCGAACTTTTTTATTATACAAATGTACATTTTTATTCAAGAATATAATCATGTTTAGATTTTGCGGTTTCAAGCGAGTCCTCCTCTGTTCAATGATCTGTCCAGTTTTGCTAAACACCCTTTCACTCTCAGCAGACATAGCAGGAACACAAAAAAATTTTTGTGCACATTTGTTTAAAGGTTTCAAGTCGAGGTTTGATACCTGAAAAGAAAAATTATTTTATTATTTTCATAATAATCATATTTGCAAAATTATTTACTTTCCAAAATAATAGTGGATCAACATCCTGATTACAATTGCCTTTTTCTAAATATTGTCTTTTAGTGACAATTACATCAGCAGTAACTGATTTATCTTTTGCCTGAATTCTTTGTGTTAAAAAACCAAACAGAGAAGTGTTGGATGTGGATGCAGGCATCGAGTTTTCTGCAGCTGGAGATTCGCTTTGAATTGTTTGTGCCTCATTGACTTTCAACATACTGAACATCTCTTGTTCAAGTAAAATTGTTGCTGAATTACAATTATCTACACTCCTAAATGCTTCCTTTTTGAAACGAGGGTCCAAAATAGTTGCCAATTTGGTTACGGACCTACTCTCATATGGAAATAACCTGGTCTTTACTGATTATACGCTTTTTACATAAGTTTTTGTCCTCGTTTGTTTTTAACTCCAAATCGAGATTACTTAGGAATGTGAATATTCCTAAAGCCAGTGGAATTATTAGAGAACTAGTAACATAATTATTTCCTAAAATATAAGAAAAATCAAAGTTTGAACAATATAAAAAAAAACTATTTACCTTGAATTTTTATTGTTGCCTCTTCAAAACAAGAAAGCACTCTTTCTATTTCTTTTAATACGTTACAATCATCTAATGATGAAGGTGTAGGTGCCTAATTTAGTTGCAGTAGAAATCTATTTAGGGCTTCATTTGTTTCATTAACTCTTTTAATCATGTGGTATGTACTGTTCCACCTGGTAGGGACTTCTTGAATCAATTTTAATGGTACTCTTGCTGAACCCTCCTGCTCCCTTTTAAATGTTTCTGTAGCAACATAACTACTTTTAAAATGGGTGACTATTGTTTTAACTCTTTTTTATTATTTCTTCTACGCAAGGTAAGCAATCATGCACTACTAGATTAATGGCATGTGCTTAACATGGAAAATGTCTATTTTGCAAAAGACTACAGGTTTTTGGCATGTTTGCCGCGGTATCTGTTACAATACATACTATTTTTTTGTCAATGCCCCATTCTTCAAATATATCTTTTAAAGCATTTGCAAGATTCTCAGACACTATCATCAGCGACATAATGGCAAGTTACAGTTACATAAGACTCTGTAGCCATTGATGTCCATCCGTCAAAAGTTACAGAAACAAATTCTGTACGATTTAGTTCATCTTTTAGTTTTTCATTAATCTGTAAATATTGCTGTTTCAACAGTTTATTACTCAAAGTAAAAGTACTTGGTAATTTATATCGGGGATCCAAAGTGATTAATACATTTTTCAAACCCCTCATCGTTAACAATGGAAAATGGTTGCAAATCTGTCACAATCATCTCTAGTAACATTTCGTTCAACAGTTTTTTTTGCAGATGAACTATCATATAATACAGTTCTCTTGAAATACTCTGGTATTAATATCATGGGCACTATAGTCTTACCTGACTGAGACTGACTATCACCACTTGCACTACTTGCAGATGAAGAGGGTCTATCACTGACAGGCGCAGTAGTTAAAGTGGAGTGAAATCTATTCAAATGATCTTTAACCCATTAACGCCCACAATAATTTTTTTCTGTAAATTTTGATAATATTTCGTTCGAGAGTTCTTTCACCTTTGTTTTGACAATTGAATATTGTCATTTCTTCATTTGACAGATATAAGTGTAATTTTTTTGATGTATGATATATCATACGGTGGGAATCGAAGGTATGCAAAATCAATTAATAATGGAAAAAACATTTATTGAAACATATGAGAGTACATGCGGAAAGTAATTTCTCATGGTATGAACGGAAGCAGGAATTTGGGTGAAGCCCGACATAGCATTTCAGACACACAAATTTACAACATTTTCCACATTTTGCGCATTGCCTTTGAGTTTCGTTTTTTTCGATTAAGTGATTTTTGCCATCCAATCGAATTTCGTCAGGAATCTTTAACAATACTTTTGGTTTGGGTCCTGTGGAAGGTTGTGTCGGTGGGGAAGATAGTATGGATAGAACAATTCTTCTTATGAAGTCTAACAGTCTTGTTCGAATGATGACTTATTAATTTTGTAGAAATTCATGTTGAATATAGAATAAAGAAAATACTTTTGTCTAGTTTCTACTGTGTTTATTTATTCTTTACGACCGGTTTCGGCTTATAAGGCCATTATAAGTAACTTTCAGTTACTTGAAAATGTAATATTTTTTGTCTGTACTGTGCCAAAACAGTAACATTTCTATTAAAATTTAGTATTTCCCCCATAAAGATTTCATCTGCGATTCTAATTTCAAGGAAGGGGGGGGAAAACCAAAAATGTCTAAAGGACTTATTTTCAGTGAAGTAAATTCAATTGAAATATATTTTTTTTTTTTAGAATTCCTGCACAAAGAACTGATGAGATTGTCAGCCTATAGTACAGAATGAAACATCAACATGGAGATACACTTCTGGATGATGTAGGTGGTAGTATATCGAGGATGCAGACGATTCAATTGAAATGTAATTTTCTTTTTCATCAATGTGAATATTTTATCTTGATCTTAGTGGGACATATTTATTTACCCATGTAAATGATTGAAATAAAAGTACATGAAATTGTTTGGACGTCACTACATCGTTCAAAGAAGGCTATTGTCAAATATTGGATCAGGAATCGATTTATAACGTTTCCTCTGAGGACTAATATTGTCACAGCCAATATATGCCTAATATCTTCAATTGTGGGAGGAGGAATTCTTATGTGCGCAATCCGATTCTGTAGTAAAAAATAAATGAATTATAAGGGATAATTTTTCATTGTTCCAACTGGTGAAACTGAAAATGAAATATACCTGTTTGTATAGCTAATGTTATCTTACCAAAATTTTGAATTGCAAAATTTATCAATTACTCTCATGTGCTTCCATAAGTTTTCAAAGCCAAATGTTTCACTTATCATTTTCAAAATGGCTTTGGATATATGTACCTAATTCAATATTGAAAAAATTATATCAGTATATGAAAATGGACTAACCATTACTTTTTGGCATGCTGTTCTCACTCTTTTTTCTTTTCATCAGTATTCTTTCTGAAAAACAGGTTTGAAGTGTTGTATTGCTAATATGTTATATTTGTTATGAAATATAACCTTCAATCTCATAAAATGGAATATGTTGGGCATACTGAAATACAATTTGTTGAATGTGTCTTCAAATCGCAAAATACATGATTTTCTCTCAGAAAAATCGATGTGAAGTGTTGTGTTGCTAATATTTATTATTTGTTATGAAATATAACCCTCGATCTTATAAAATTTGATACTGAAATACAATTTGTTGAATGAGCGTTTGAATCTCAAGATACACAATTTGCTTTCAGAAAAACCGATGTGAAGTGTTGTATTGCTAATATTTTATATTATGAAATATAACCCTCGATCTTATAAAATGGAATATGTGGGTTTTACTGAAATTCAATTTGTTGAAAGTGTCTTTAAATCGCAAAATACACGATTTTCTTTCTGAAAAACCAACGTGAAGTGTTGTGTTGCTAATATTTATTATTTGTTATAAAATATAACCTTCGATCCTAGCCTAGTTGAGTTTGAATTCGACATTCTCCTGATTTTGTATTTGTCTCATTCTACAATAACGATTACCTACCAGGTGAAGTTGCAATTGGTGCTTCAGTTTTTGTCAATTCTTGAGAAGCAATGGTTTATACGCTTCGAGAACGGATTGAAATAGTGAGTTTGTACTACCAGTATGGAAGTAGTGCTAGAGCTTCTGCCCGTATGTTCAATGATAATCATTCAGGAAGAAATTCACGACATAAATACGTTTCGAAATTATTGAACAAATTTATGGAATCTGGATCTGTTAACAATAAAAAGCATAACCATTTGTACTGCGGTTTTAGGGCACGTTGGACTGATGAAAAATTCGCGATCTCTTACTAAGTTACCTCGAGAATCAGGAATCTGCTTATCATGGAGCATCTGATAATGCGAAACAATATAGGGTGATCCATTTAAAAAAAATTGGTGAAATGCTCTGGGAGTGCGATAGGGGCAGTAATATCAAATTTGAATATGTCAAAATATGCTCCCCTGTATACTATTGTTGAAGTGTTTTTCTATTTTTCCTGAAAATCATTGTACCAAATGTTAAATGGAATACACTGTATAGTGTTGCTTGTTTGTTCCTGGAGTATATTTCGAATGAAGTGAAGTGACATCTGTGGGTGCCCTCTATAAAAATACAAGGTGTCTCAAACATGGCAGTGAAAATAATTTAATAATGTTGGTGAACATCATCCGAAATGATCTTGTGGGACACCAGGTATACGCGCCACTGGCCGAATCATTAACCGACGTATTGTTCGACGTAGCAACAAACATATTGGTGTTGTGTCTACCATATGATTGTATATCGAAGTTCCATTGTCGTGTCGTGACCAGCGACCATCAGATATGGTCCCAACTCATCCATCAAACACTGGGTGTGAAAAGTAGATGAACAAGATAACGAAAACACTTTGTAATAACCTTTGTCTAAGTGACCTTTTACATGGGTTTACAACAAAAAAGTCATTTATCTAAAATAAGGGTTGTAGTTGCATATAATAACGCTCTATCTGATTTTGTACAACAGTTTGCTCTACAAACAGTGCCATTTTATGGTCGTTTGTAGGTATACACGATATCACAACAGAAGGAGGGGATTTCCTTGTAAAAAACTGGATTTAATGGGCCTCTGATTAATGGATATCCATGCGATTAATCAAATGATAATGTCTTTACCCTCATTGTAATTTTGATCGTTATTAACTAATATTACATCTTTCACGATGAATTCAAATTATATCGAGACAGTGCCGGAGAACTGGTTTCCATTCTAATCAACATTTATTCATTGGAAATAACATTTACTGTCAAGTAGTAAACGTTGGATATTTGTTCAATAAAATCTTATTGATCAAATTGGCGATATTTGAATGTTCTTGTGCTAATAATCGAACGTTAAATAGTGAGATCTCATTGATCCCTAGCTGGCATAAGTATCGACTTTTGATAGCTGCCGTTCATATAGGGACGATAGCTGGTTGAAGAAAAAACTTATTTTCATATTTGAGCAGCAACACACTGAACAATTTTTAAAGGACAAATAATTCAAAAATAGGCATAATCCATTTCAGAAATGAACTGAATATTAAAAAAAAAATAATTTTCACCCATCAAAGCGCACCCAATATTGAAACATCCAACAAACTTAAGGAATATCGTACCGCAGAATATAAGATGATGAAGAAAAAATTACTAGGTTTATAGTGCGTCATAAATCGAACATTGAAAAGGGAAATCGTAAAGAAGATGATTTCCAAAGCGAGTTCTGAAAGTTGAACATTCTAAGCAGGCTACTTCAATATTCTTAGCCATAACTGAATCAACCGAATGATATTCTAGAATTTTCATTAGCATGCTAATTTTTAAATATTTCTTGCTGATAGATTAGGAGTACATCCCCAGTAATTATCTAGGGAGATTTCAATCGTAAAGTTGCTGAATTTGGTACTACACCTGATGAAATACTTGAAAATGTCAACCTTCATGAACACAGTGTGTCTCAATAAATATTTTATCCCCGAGTTTATTGAATGGCAGAAGTTTACTAGATTTGGTATCATCATCATAGGTGGTGTTTGGAAACCGTGCTTGTTCTGTGCATATCAATATTTTTTTGTATTCAAATAACACTTCATTGTGACATTTTTACTTGATACTTTACAAAACCTCGACACGTGTTTCTTACTGTATGTCCAAGATAAGGAGGGTTGTCATAAGAAATTCATAAACCGTGAGAAATACAAAGTCATTAGTCCATTTGAGACCTTATTCAAATGAAATTTGAAAATTCATAATATTTTGATTAGTTCCAAAGATATTCAAAAATAACCAAAAGTCACCAATTTTGTTTTCATTTTTTCTGAAGCTATTCACGAGGATATTGAGAAACAGAAAAAACATTTCCATTGCCACCTGTACAAGATGTCGTTTCATAAGGACCAGAAAAAAGAATTACTTGACTTGATATTAGTTAGTTTTTTTGGTGATAACTCCAATGATGTGAATCATTAAATTGATGAATTTTAAAATGCCATTGGAATAAACTCTAGAATGGGCCATAGTGGCCTTCCCCATTTTGAACACTCAATGTAAGCTTCTCCTTTCTCATTATTTTTACTTTTGCTCTCTAAAATTTGTTGGTGTCTCCCGCAAAAGAAAACAAACAGCTTTCAATTTTCATTATCGCATAAAAAAGGCAAGAAATATATGCTGAAAATGAACAGTAAAGCAAACAAAATGTTCGTACCTAAAGAACGATTTTTTGAACAACATCCGTCGGCGCCTGGCAACCCCTATGAATTAACAAGCGAGTCTAACGCAGCTATTGTTAAATTGTTCGTCAACTGTTACAAATTTTCTGGTTCCATACCATGTGTTGCGTTCTGTAATTTTTGTTAGCATTTTTCCAGTCCCAATTTGAGACAAAGCGGCCACTTAGTAACACTAGGCCTGAGGTGATGTTTCTCCATTAGACAACATTTGGTGTATTATTAAATCTCTGAGTTTCTCATTTGACATATTGTTTCTATCTCCGGTTCTTATTTTGGTAGATTACCTCTTCTCATTTCGATATTTTTGTTGACATTTTGAGTTAACTTCGAATCGCTAAAGATTTATATACAGAGTGAGCTATCTGAACCGTAGGGCAAAGCAAAACTGCCAGAGAAAAAACTACGCAAAAATCCAAAAACACGTACATTCGTTTGCAAGTAGGATTTCAAAAGCGCCCCCCACATTTTTGATATAGGAATGGGGTCTAGTGATATCTCACTGTAAATAACTTAGATTTCTTATTTATTGCTGCTCCGTTTTTGGAAATCGCTTCACTTTTAAACAAGAAATGGAGCTCTAGAACAGATGAATGAACATATGAATGAACAGATTTTACATGAAAACTAAAGAATAGGAAGTCTATTTAAAAAACGAGGTGAATATTGAGAAAGTGAAGAAATTGTTATAGAAAGTCGTTGAATTACTATTAAATAAGTTGCTGAAGATGTCAAGATGCCACATGGCACGGTCATGGCAACACCGTAATCATGCCTTAGCCACCGTATTCAACAGATTTGCTCCCCTGCGACTCTGTTTCCAAGATTTAAGAAATCCATTAAAAGACGGCGTTTTGCGACGACTGAGGGAATAATATCCGAATAGCTGAGAGAATTCAAGGACAAACCAAAAAGTGCATATAAGAACTGCTTCGAGAATTGCAAAAAATGCTGGTCCAAGTCGTACATTTTGGAGAATTTGTGGTGTCTTCGATATGCAATGGTTATTCTTCTTTGAAGATCTTCCAGTGGGTCCAATGGGTCAAGTGGAGTGTGATAAACTGCTCTCTTCATATGTCTTCACAAAATTCCAAAGGACTTGAGTCGGGTAGATGAGGAGAACACTCAATAACACCCCTCTATCCTAGCCAGCGTCCTCGAAATCTATCGCTCAAATAATAGAATAGAATATTTATTTACCAATATTTGATACAATAGTGTACATTTGGCACGTCACTTACCCTTACCTATACTATAGAGTCATATAACAAAATAAATAAAGACAGATTAAAAACTGAATCATCACATTTTAACACATAAAAATATTTTAAAAATATAATTGTATAATATAACTTATACTTGTCAAATTCACAAAAAAACAGGTGTATATG
>WOGO01000319.1:10837-25483 GCA_015342085.1 Leptinotarsa defecta
AATACGTCAGTATCAGAATTTATATTCTTGAATATTCTATCGTACAGCGAAACACGTGTTGTGGTTTAGTAAACTTTCAAAAAAATCTCACATTAAAGTGTGTTTCCTGGATACGTTAGTAACAGGATTTGACATTGACCTCAAAAATATTTCACACATAGTAATCTGGCGTCACATAACTGTACAGTCTTATGACGCCCGAATATGCTATCGTATAGAGAAACACGTGTTGTGTCTTTATAAACTTTCAAGTGGAAATCTCACATTGAAGTGTGTTTTTTGGATACGTTAGTATCATAATTTCACATTGACCTCAAAAATATTTTTACATAGTAATATGGCGTCACAGTACTGTACAGTATTGTGACGTTCGAATAGATTGTCGTATAGCGAAATACCATAAAAATAGTGCGATGCCCAGTTCACGTTCCAGATTTTCTGCTCACAAGCTTTTTTGGAAAGCCAATCAGCAAACTCAAATAAATCACATTCGTAAACTAATCATACAATGATTCTGTAAAACGTACCTATCACTCCACTGGCTCAACTACCAAAATAAATAATTTTTAATATCTTTCTTTCGAATGGGATGAAAAACCATCATGAATTGTGTTTTCACAAATACGCTGATATAAATTAGACTTACACTATATAAAAAATATTAACAGACTTGAAATCTGAGGGAAAATAATTGGATGAAATACATGTTAAAAAGATATGAAAGATGCATTCCCATTTTGAGTCCGAATAAATTGTTTTCTTTGCAAACTGACGTTCTCATAATTTCACATTTCATATGTATAGTTCATTTCTATTAATTTTTCTCTCGTATTACAAATCTGTTAAAACTTTTTCATACAATGGAATCCTGAAACTTTAACATTACCCAATAGACACGTTAAACCATATTCAAACAAACATAGAACCATAATATACACTTTTACCTCAGTCTTCTCTCCTTACTTCTTAACTAAGGATTATTCACAATTTTGATATATGCTCTAGAAGACCAGAAACTCTCTTCTTACGGCGATAATGGGGGCCCTGGAAGATTCTTCAAGGCCGTCAAAGGCATGGCCAATTCGTTTTCATAACGGCTCCTTTCGTTATCCACTGTTGAAGTCTCCGGGCGTTTTTCCACATTTCCTTGTCCTCCATTAGGATAGAAGGCTTTGGAAAAACTGGAGGACGCAGAGAACAAGTTCTGATTCATGTTGATGTCCTCGATTGGTTGAAATTCCGTCGAGTGTAGACCGAATTTGCCGTCCTTTTTGGCTTTCATTCGGCGGTTCTGAAACCAAATCTTAATTTGCCGCTCTGACAAACACAATGTATGAGCTATTTCTATTCTTCTCTTCCGTGTTAGGTATTTGTTGTAATGGAATTCCTTCTCCAGTTCTAGAGTTTGGAAACGGGTGTACGTTTGACGGGTGCGTTTGCTTCCTTTTGATCCAGATTCGGCTGAAAAAAATATTGGGCTTCAGAAAAATGGAAATATAATGAAAATTAGTAATATGATATACTTTTATGGCCGGAGATCAAATCAAATTGAATCAAGTGCTTCATTTTTCAAATTGATAATTCTATAAGTAACCAGTTTAGCCCGCGCCTTTGCCGCGTAGAATTTGGTTTATCACATTACGTTTCGTGGCAGACCATGTTGAACAAATAGTTACAATATTTTTTTATCAACCCAAAACTTCAGGTTTCCAACAAAACTCGAAATTCAATACGATCTTTGAACCCCTATTTTCCCCCTTGGAGATGAAAATTCCTGATTCCCTTTCTTGATGTTTATTTATGCTATACAAAGAACCTGTATACCTGTATATTCAATGATTTTACGTTCAGTAATTCCGGCTGTACTTTAATTTAAGAACAGGTCACCTAGTTATTTATATTTTTACCTAACAGTAATCAAAAGAAATTCCAACTGCACTAATTAATGAATAACTTCAAGAATGTTACCTATAAAGAAAATCGCAAAACTAACACAACCGTCAATGACGTCTGTCTTCACGCGTGTGACCACGTTCGGGTCTAGTTCTCGGCGATAGCGCTTCATTGCTTAGACCGCCCCTCTACTCTCGCGCATCGTCCCTCCGTCGTCTTACAGTAGACGCGATCCGTAATGACTTACTGCATTGCGTCAAGTTAATCTTATCGTGATAACGTTCAAACAATTTGTACAATTTAGTGTAAAAGACAAAATGTATCCATATTGAATACCTAAAATGACAGTAGTATCAATTTTTATAGGAATTCTACAGACATTCAGAAATGTGCATTGTGAAGAAACGAAATCCAATTTAATTGTGTTCATGGTTCAGTATTTTGCATGAAGTATCTACCACATGAGAGGTAGATATATGCTATCGCGGACTTAATTTAGGACTATTTAACTTACGCCAAGCATTTTTCCGACTCACTTAATATTATTTATCATTATATTATGATCAAAATTGCACAACATTGTAGCCTATATGTTATTCTGATATATAAGATGTATTCATATGAATATTTATCTAAATCCGTTCAGTAGTTTAGGCGTCAAAGAGCCACAAATATACATACATATATACATCCATCCTTACAAACTTTCACATCTATAACATTAGTATAGATAGTATAGATTGTCTTAGTGAAAGCTGAGATGAATTACTGTACCAAAGCAAGTGTTCCGGTTTTTTTGGTCGTGGACTGCAGGTATGCCTGACCCTGGAAACTGCTTTGACATAATTACTCGATCTCAAAAATATGATGATGGTTTGGTTTGTTACAAACGCAATTGGTTTCATTCATAACACAACCAGAATTTGAATTTCGTCACATTAGATACAAATTCGGTTGCTTCAAACCAAACTGTAGACAGTCCTAAAATACATTAATTTGACTCGATTTCAAAATTACTTCACTTCGAAAAATACAAGCAAAATGTTAGGTTAGGTCCAAAGTGAGTGGGCCTATTCGACACTCCACCGCAACCCGCAAGGGTTTATTGTGGCTCAAACCTATTCACACTAGACCAAATAAACCCAGCGTCTTAACGAAGCCGATTACTTTGTGTGGTGAGTGGTCCCTTCTGACACTCTGTCTTTCGACAGTCCGAGTCTCTGCATATGATTTAAATGATGTGACCTGTAAGAATGCCTGTTAGACATCGTAGATCATCTCTACTGTAGCCCAACAACTGTTTGGTATCAAGCTTCGAAGAGTGAATAAATGTCTTGGAGCGAGCCAATCCTGGAAAATTCTGCCAGAAGTCCATAAATCCTCTTGCTATCCAGGTGTACAATGATTGTTTGGCAAAGCCTAAAGTAATAACAGGTTCTGGTCCTAGACAGGTTAATATCTCTGTCCTGAGTCTGTTTTTGATCCATCTGTGAACCAACAACTATCTGCCCTCAATTTCCCGGAAGATCCAGTTCTCTCTACCGGGGAACAGTACTTTATAAGGCAGTTCGTAGTTGACAGTCAGAGGTCCTTTCCAAAATACTGTGACTTTCTAGTGTGACCAACAGACTGTTGCACTCTGCATTAAATTGATTAATGCAATTGGCAATATGCACAAGTCTATATGCAGCCTCTGTCTCTAGAAAAATGTGGATAGGAGGTAGATCTAGAAGGAAACAAAGTGTTATGCAAATTTAAATGTTTCTGCTATCGGAAATTATAACTGATAACAATAATATAGGAGGCTTTCCAACAAGTTATACAGGGGGTTTTGAAAGGAAACTGTTTGTGCACTTAGAGTTCTGAGTGTTATCCAAAAATCACTCCATTGTGAGATTTTCCCTAAACAGTTTTACACGTGTTTCGCCATACAAAGGTTTCTTCAGACGTGTCATAAATTTTTTTTAGTGTTCTTCACTTCGAGAATGACTGAATTATATTCCATTATTTCATTACTCACTATATACTTAGTTGTGTTCAAAAACATCTGGAGATAAGAAGGTTAATTGTGATTATTTCCACTATTATTAGTTCACATTATAAATTACCTTCATGAATACCTTGAGTTCTTTTTCAAGACAATATGTCACTATTCTGCTAACCAATTAATTTCTTCGATAATAATCATAAACAGAATTTTGTTCTTTCAGAATTTGCATGATTTGGATTCATCGACCCACGATAGAGGCTTTTTCAACAAAACAATTGTTTAATTGAAGTCTAGTATTAGTGAAGTCTATTAGTATTACTTGAGAAAAATTTGATTATTTGATATGTTTCTAGCATTTCCAATTCAGTTAATTCAAATATATGAGGTCTATTTGAAAAATTAGTTGAATGAGATGAAAAAATGAAACAATGAATTTGCATCAAATTTTATGTGAACATTTCAAATAAAGGCTTAAGAATACTTGAAATGTTGACAGTGGCTCATGCCTTGCAAATTTTTCAGAAATTTTGCGCTTGAAACGTTCAGCAGCAAAGGTGGTTCCGAAATTGCTGAATTTTGACCAAGATTCCATCGCGTGAGCATCGCTCATGACGTTAACAGCGATCCAGCGACCTGCCGAAAACAACACTGTAATAATGCATCAGCCTCCGTATTCACAAGATTTGGTTCCTTGTAACTTTTTCCTGTTTTCAAAATTGAAGAGGCCCATAAAAAGACAGCGTTTCACGACGATTAAAGAGAAAAAGAGAAAAAAAAGTATCACTGAGAAACTCAAGGACATACCAAAAACTGCATATCAGAACTGCTTTGAGGATTGAAAAAAACGCTGACACGAGTGTATAATATCTGAAGGGGACTACTTCGAAGGGGACAAAATAGAAATTGATGAATAGATAAATATTTTTTGAATGAAAGTAAATTCACTTTTGAAGAGACCTCATAGTGTGGAATGTAAGAAGTTCATTGCAACATCTAAATTTGAATAACGACAAAATTTAGTACATAATCGATAACCTCATTGAAGGTACTCAGGTTGAGAGTATAACATTCTTTCAATAATTAAATACCTAGATTTCGAAAATATAACAATACATTAATACGCAATGTGATTTATAAATTGCTGAGTAATATTTTTCTAAATAAATCGTGGCTCTCCTATGCCTTTGTAGGCCGTAAGTCCGTGAAAGTCAACTCAGGCAATCTTATAGGCCACTTGTGCAATACACTCCTACCTGAGTACCGAATTTTGTTTTAAACTATATTTCAATGCTAGCCTATTATGAGTTGAGTCCCCATCATGTAGGAAATACATCCTTTCAATCAACTTATATCAATTATCAAAACAGGAGGAATACTTCACCAGTTTATATTACAAAATACGTTACATGTTTTGTTCAGTGAAGCTGGTAATAATGTTGGAAGAATATATTTCCTTCATTATGGGGCCTCACCACATAGAACAGTAAAAGATAATATTTTCATATCGAAAATTATCAACTAACTGGATAGGCAAGGGTGGATCTTACATCTGGCCTCCGTGATGGCCTGACTTCAATACAGTTGACTACCATATGGGGGGATATTTATAAACCATTCTACTGGCGCTATCTTAGCTACGTCAAACACACATGGTGTGTATGTGTTGATATTAATTAGCATTTTCTTTAAAATATGTTTCACTTCAAGATTATTACCCACAAACTGAAAGACTAATATAAAAAAATATCGGTTTCAACTAGAAAATTTATCAATCAAGATAAAGTATATATTTTTTTGATATTGTACCCACATTAACGGAATATTTACATTTGAGTGAAATCAATAGATAATAAATAAGATTGTATGCGAACATTCTGGAGTAACTCAATTTTTCTTGCTCTTAGAGGAAAATCACAGAACGTTAAAAAATTATGATGCGCAGGGAGTTCTTTGGAATTGAACCATATTTGGGAATTATTCCAAGTCCGCTCCTGGATTTCAGTTTTGACTTAAAATCTGTTTAAAAAATCTGTTTGAAATCTGTTTTTCCGTTAATCATCTGTCGCCCCCATACAAAAGACAACTCTCAGAATTTGAGAAACTTGTGAGAGCTAAGGACTAACGAGGTCTTACCTTTTAACGTGTGATTCCTAACACGGTATTCGGCACTATATTGAATGATGGATATAAAAAAATATACTGTGGTTCGTAGGATTAAAATAAATATAAGAATAGAGCAAAAAATAATGAATCACCCTGTGTCTTGGTTTTAAAAATTCTGAAACCCATCACAAAACATTGTGGCTGACGCTTAACTACTGTTAATGCATGAAAATTTCCCAAGGAAACACTCTGTATAAAAATGTATTATCTATTAGTTGAAAAACATAATATAACTTACAATTTCCATGGGTACTCTTCATCCAAGGATAAAAATTCCCTTGAACCGCTGCCAAATTATCATCAACGGTCTTCTCTTCCAAACTGTCGTCTTTACCGAAACCAGCCAACTCCTTTTCTTCACCATCAAATTCGCTGCTGTCTCTAGACCCTCTGAAGTCTCTTACGTAATTAGCTCCTTTTCGCAATTCTGTATATTCGTATGTGATTTTCTGGTCAACGGGCCTGCTCAGAAGGGCCCTCAGAGCTGGAGAATCATCTTTGACACTGCTGGGAGAATCGTTCAACGTTGAATTCGTGTCATTAGTGGATGATGTAGTTGCTAATGAGTCGGACTGTCTACAGCTGTCGTATTGGTTGAAAGAATTGTAGTTGTGGTTGGCAGGAGGTGGACTTAGACTGGAATAGTCTGGATTTGGGTTGAATCTGCAGTTGCTGTACACAGGCTCTTGTTTTAGTTGATGATGCGAGCCCATGTAGGGATAATTAAACAGTCCTTGATTGGGTTGTGTTTGGGCCGCAGTAGCATATCCCGGAACCCTCTGGTTTTCGTATGAAAATCCCCCGTTTCTGTAACCATATTGATTCCAGTAATCACAAGAAAAGTCTGTGGACGCACTCATTTCACTGTACTCACTCAATACCGCGTGCAATTGAAACTAAATCTGGCCTTCGGTCCAGAATGGATGTTAGACATTGTCAACTATGCCCTGGGAGGGGTGTCGACCCCCTGACGTTCGTCGCCTGCTCTTTTATTTCGCCAGCTGCCCTGTGAAATTCACCCACCCCCGACCATTCATGTCTTTTTCATATTTATTGGGGTATCGGTCGTATATTGCAGAATGTGAAAGTTTGGAATTTCGTTCGGCGATTGGTTTAGTGATTTTACCTTATGTCTCTATTTGCAGATTAATAAAAATAACTCTGTTTTTGGCTGGGGTGTTGTTATTACTTAGGATAAGTCGGATTTGGGTAATTGACTTTGGTATTGAATGAGTTTTTTTGTAGATTTGACACGAGGCACGCTTTCTATTCAATAATGTGAATGGGAGACTAATAAACTGTAATAAAGTTGAGATTGGTTCCTTCCATTAATAAATATTAATCAATGAGATTATATTAAACATGCAATTATAAAAATCAAATTCGCGGCTGGAGAAATGTACAGGAAAATAGATTAACGAAGTCTCTCAGTCAAAAATCAACTCTACTCTACTTAGCCAAGCTTTGGCTTCACTGGATTTTTGAAGTGATAACTTCTTAAGGGAGCGTGAACCGTATGGTAACGTAACGCATAACGGCGCCTGGCTTTTTTTTCTACTCACTCTTACACACAGTGCTTCGCATGACTCAGTGTTCAGTATGCGGTTGACATATACTGTTGACAGTGAGCATATCTATCACCGCTAAAAAAGCAGAAGATGATCCTCGAAACATTACTTATGTACATACCTGAAATATTATCATATTATTATACCTAAAATTCAAGTAATAATCAAAGCTTTTCTCAAACTAAACAATTTCAATATTGAATAATTCAACTCAGATTAGTTCGCGTTATCACTTCTGTCAGGCGTCCCGAGACGTACACGCTTTTTTTAAGTAATATCAGAAAACTATACTAACAGTATAATAGTAAAATGTATGAATGTAATTTCATTCAAAGGAAAAATCCATAACTCAATAAAATATAAACCCACTAAGAAGCGAAAGATTGGCAAAAAAACAGTTTTGATTTTTGACTGAGAGACCCCATTAATCCATTCTCTTATTTATATATAGAAATTTCATACTGTTTATATATATGGATTTGAAATAAATTACAACTTTATTAACATTATGTGTGCATATGATAAAAAAATCAACATACAAAAAACTTAACACATTCATATCGAAAACTTCACAGATGTGATGAATAAACAATTCAAATAGTTTGTACAAACGAAAAGGAGCTTGAAAACGGAATTTTGTCATTGCATAGATAGTTCCAATGCAAAAACAAATTTTTTTTTTTGGTTACTGTTACAATACAGGGTGTTTCAAATTCGATCCTTACCTTTCGGATCTGAAAAGATGAGAGATACGAAGATGGTTAAATTGAGTAAAAGTTGCGCATCTACCTGACTAACAATATGCCAAATCAAAGGATTCGAAAATAAATTGCACTTTCACATTGCCACTTTTTCCCTACTTCATAATGGTGTTTTCATTATTTGATATGCGATGTTTCGTCTTCCGGCCACCATCATCAACCCTATTTTTTCTTATGGGCGCTACATTGGATTCTTTCTGTTTTGAATAGAACCAGATTTTACCTTTTCACTGATGTATCATGAGTTATCATTCTTTTTCGAAAAAATGGAGACATTGAAAAAAATAATTCTTATCATATTAGTCTTTGACTTTGATGTTTCTAAATTTGACTTTCAATGTCATTTTGTTTTATATGAGTCATTGAATTTTTGGCGAAAAATGGCTTTCACGAATGAAGAAAAAAGAAATTTAATACAAATTGATGACAAATACAATAGAAACAGTGTTAGGAATGCACAACTTTGCCCCAATTCACTAATCTTCGTATCTCTCATAGTTTCCGAGATCCCAATGGCGAGGATCGAATTTAAAACACCCTGTATATTGTACAATAATGGCAATCACTCAAAATATAAGCAGAGCATCATATGCATTTAAAATTAGAACAACATTCGCTTCGAAATGATGAGTAAGTTCATTCCCAATTTGACTGAATATAAATGGTGAATTGTAATAATAACATTAAAATATAATATGTAACGTATATGTACATTATATGTATAGGTATTTGATAAAGCTATATAATAGCTTCCTCAATTGTTCTCATGCTGACTTTATTCAATAATAATTTGAATCTTTTGATCTTCTACCAATTGAGTGACTAATAATTTCACCTGAGTTTAGGTAAAAACTATTGAAAATTTAAATATCACAAAATAAAATTTTACCAAATCGATAAATGGACCTGTAATAAACACTTCCCAATTTATATTTGGTCATTCAGTAGGCTTTCAGACTTCTCAAATCTATATATTTCAAAGCATTCCAATAGATTGAGTTTTTAACTTTCCTTTTTCAAATGTAATGCTTCGTCTTGTTTGAACTTGTCTTGTTTGAACTTGTTCTCTGTCAAACAAAGTTTGCAAATGTAGAATTTATTTTCGAATTAAAAAAACTACTTTTATGATCTTTCATTCTCTAGGTGAAGGTTCACCTCGTTTGTCCAATATCGAGTTTTGGGTAAGAACCACACGTCAACTTATATTCTCATGATCCATCTGACACTCAAGTTTTGTCTTTATTGTTTTTAATGAATTTGCTTAAATTATTATCTGTCCGGTAAGTTAAGTTCAAGTTTTTCGTTTTCAAAAATCGAGCGATTTCATTGGCGGGTTCATCAAAGTTTGTCAATGGACTATAACGTACATTATTGTTTGTTGAAGTAATATAGACCTGGATAATGATTTGTTCTTGCAGTTTTTTGAAAAGAATGGTGTTGTCAGTATTTACTTTGTAACCCTTGTTGGCCAATAATATTACCTGCATATCCCAGAGCATTTTTGGGAAATTTCATTTTGATGTTCAAAAAATGAATTTTAATTGTTTTCCGTTAACATTTATTATCAACACTCATACTTCAAAATTTGAAACTTGATCGAGCTGAGAATTAACGGGGTATTATCTGTCAACGTGCGATTCCTCATAACTTGTCAAACAATATAATAATTTATTATGAAACCATTCAATATCCACTTAATGAAGAAATGAAGTTGTGGTATGTGGTTCAAAGAAGAAAGAAAGGTTATACAGACAGTATAGAATGCCTGAAATGATGAATACTCTCTTTAGCGGAAAATCATTAGGTTTCAATAAATGAGCTTTGCCTCACTTCGGTAAGATCTTCCCTGAGAGCTTGAAACAAAAATTATGTTTGAGGTAAACAGACGTTTTGAATAGTCACAATGAGATTTTTTCGCAATATTTTTATTCCATCGTAACAACTATTATACTTAACTTCCAAAATATTTCATTACTTCTTCCTCGAGTACTACTTTAGGTATATGTATCATGCACTTTGAAAAGATAGCTTGCATATTTGCAAATGCGTGTGGAGTTATTCATATAAATGGTAAAGATAAGACGGATATTTGGGGAACTACCCAAAATACAACTACCATCACAGTTAAAGGTCATTTCTCCCTTATCATTCTCAATCTAAGTGCTTTACGTAGCAGGTTATTCATATAAATGGTAAAGATAAGAGGGCCTAACATGGATCTTTGGGGAACTACCCAAAATATACAACTACCATCACAATTAAAGGTTCATATCTCTCTTATTATTCTCAATCTATGTGCATTTCATAGCAGGTTCTACAGTGAATTAGCGAAAATTTCCATCCTCTCTGCAAAATATGCATGTCGTTCGTCGTATCATTATCAATTTCATATAATACCTGCTCTGGTGAAACTAATGTAGCGTGAACGTGCTTCCAGTTACGATCGACCTGACCTGACTTTATTGGTAAGGACTTAGTTCGACACGACTCCATCAATAAGTTTTTTCTGCATCATCTGTTACGCTTTTCTGTTCTATTACGGTTACGCAGGTAACAGTGGTACCTTAAAAAATATAGGCCAAATGAAACCTTCCGAGAATGTCAGACAATTCATTATGGAACGACTTGCAGTCTGTAGCTCAGAAAATAAGATCACACTGTAAAGTTCATTGTAGAAGGTCGTGTCGATTTATGGTGTTTGGCAGTTTTACAAGTCGACTGGTGTTGTTGAAAAAGAGCCAATAATTCCAAATCATGCATTTTATAAACATCGAACGTTACAGTTATAAAGCAGGTTGCTCTAAGAACTTGTAAAACTTTTATTTTCTTTCAATATTTCTGAAATCTATAGGTCTTTTTGAAAAAGAAGCGTTTGTACTTGATTATTTAGTGTACTTAGAAACAAATGAAAAACAAATGTTGGGATTGGTCCATAATTGAAAATTCGCTATAAAACCTATTTGATAAAACTATATCAAAAGTCACTTGAGTTATATAGACAAGTAGGTTCGTAGCAAAGCTATCTTCGATTTACATTCAACATATCCTCAGGGCTTGAAAGTAGGTTTTCCTGAGATCCATAACTTGAAATCTCCATAGAATTGCGAAAAAATTACAGGTGTATCAATTATATTGTTTCACTGAGTAGATTCATAATATTTCTTTCAATGAATGAACAGGATGAAAATAGTTTAATTCAAACACATTGCTTATGAATACAAACAAATTCACTCAAATATATAGAATTGTTGTAATCTGAAATCATTTCTAATAGGCACTTCTTCGTAAATATTCCACATTCAATACTATATTAAAAAAATATTTTTATACCAATCAAAATAGACATTGACATTTTTCGAATTACGGTGATAAGTCACCCTAACGGTACATAAATATCGACTGAGACATTTTTTATTACTGAATTAACATAGGAAGAAAAAATACCTAAAAGCGAAAATGTCTTTCCTCAGCTTTATCTTCACATGTAGAGCAATTCTACAGGTTAAGATAATCTTACTTACTGCCTTTCAAATATTCAATAATCCAGTAAGCTTACATAACAAATCCAGATAATACTGTTTTTTGGACGAGTAGACACATTTCTTCATTTTATTACTTTGTAGAACAAAATATTGAACATTTCAATTCATATTTGTAATAAATATTGAAATTCGAAAGGAACGAAGGTAATGACAGAAACATTTCAATTCCTATTTATATGATAACAACACTGGGGTATATTTTGTACATTCAAGTTCAAGGCAGAACAAGAAGATTAAGTTTCCGTTTCACATTGACTGTTTTCATGTGATCATTTTTTAATCGTCTAGGTTATTTTTATTTTCTTAAGTATATATCCTTAAGCGACATTGGTAGACTTCCAGCCACCGTGTCTCTTCAAGTGTTTTACCATTATCAGCAAATTACGTCGCTGAAGTTCGACGAATGCTATCACATGTGTAATGTTCGTGGTTAGATGAATTCAAAAAATCAGCAATGATTTATTCAAAATTTCCAAAACAATGAATACCAACAGGCTGAATAAAATATTTTCCTTTTCTGTAATTCACGAATAAACTCTTATGTATTTGTATTTTGGAATTACAAGCAACGTGTCTTCCATGTCATTCATTAGATCAATTGACATTTTTGTTATTCCTTCCCGTCTACACGTACAGGTTAACCCAATCCTTGACGCTATCTGAAAATCAAGCCCCCCATGCCCTCTCCCGGGTTAAGTGCCCTGCGTTGAAATCTTCCCCACAAGGTTAATGTGTGCAGAACACCCCATCTAGTTCATCCACCCCCGCTCCTCCGGAGCGGTCCTCAACTTACTGATGGGCCCTTCAGCAAGATTGACATCTGACCTTCTTTGGTTGAAAGTGCGCCTCTAGGTGCTTTTACTTCCTGATCTGTTGAATTATTTTATCATGACTGTCCTAACTGAATGCATGGGGTCCCCAAAAACTAACCGGAGACGAGTATCTTTAGTCGCGAAAAAGTGTTGGTCCTCAGTGAATCTAAAAATGAGATCACTTTGAAGTCTGGTTGAGAAGTTTTTGTACTTACCGGAGACGCCTGACAGAGACTCTCGGAGGTGGTCTTAGGTTCTGCTTCGTTGGCCTCCTGTGTTT
Source organism: Leptinotarsa defecta (assembly GCA_015342085.1). NCBI lineage: Eukaryota > Metazoa > Arthropoda > Insecta > Coleoptera > Chrysomelidae > Leptinotarsa > Leptinotarsa defecta. The sequence continues at coordinate 23,847 of WOGO01000319.1, forward strand.
GTCCCTCTCTCAGAATCTGGGGTCATCCCTATTCAGTGCGTTATGTAGGTTACTTCGCGCTGGATTGTCGTGCGCTTGAATTCTGTCAAAGGTGTCCTCTGCGTGTTTCCTCATGTATGCGTCTACGCAGTGTATGTTCAGGTCTAGATCCCGGAATATGTACCTATTCGGTACATATCTTGGAGCGTTTACGACGGCCCTTAGGCACTTGAAAATCAAGCCAATCAAGTTGATTCTTTTATATCCTATAATCGTATTATCTTGCTGATATTATTTATATAGCATTATGTATGTTTCAATATTTGCTTCCCTAATGAATTTGTTGATCTGCTTGCTGTTGAAGACTTCTGATTTCTTCACTCTATAAACAAGCTGATTCCCTTTAAGAAATGCGATAACTTTTGGGAAAGTGGCTGTATTTATTCCTTGTCACTATAATGAAACTTTTCAAAATAGAGTACATGACCCACGTTTTCATACTTGGAATTCGATTTTTCAGGCAATAATCATGCTGTTGCAGCAGCTGCTGCTTTGAAAATTTCGTAAGTTACATTTTCAAACTCATTATTGCTGCTGCTTTCCCTAGTTTATTCCAAAAATTGTGACCAAAAAACAATGAAAACAAAAATCAAAATGTCAACTAATTTTATATCGAATAGCTGTCAATCGTTATTTCACTGCTGTGGTATTGATCAATTGGCATACCTACCAAGATTTTCATATTTACAATGACAACAAGGATGAATTTTACTAGTTCGGACTTCCATTTTCTAATATATAAAATGATTTGAAATCCACGAAACAACTGAAAAAAAAAATTAAAAATGAATAGCTGAAAATAACAATTATATTAGGCAAAAATAACCTGAAATGAATTAATAGTGAAATAAATACAAGTAAAAATAGAACGATTGAACAAAAAATAAAGAAATACAAATGAAAATAATATAAAAATTTAAGAGATTCCAAGCCACGTTGGTTCACGACGTTTCGATTATTAGTATCTACAATCATCTTCGGGTGATGACTGGACTAATTCCTCCAAGAGGTGACTATTTACGGGTCATTCGCGTACTTTTACTTCCCCGCTTTCCATTTTCCCGCTTCACTGGTTCAGTGGGAGATGACCGTTTGGTGGAAGTTGGCCATTATTTGCTTGATGATGGGTTTCCATATGTTGCGTATCTCTACCCTAGCTTGGCTGAATACGTTGTTGGACAGCATATATGCGGCTTCCTTGAATCCTAAACCAATGTTTCTCTCTGTGTATTATCTCAGCTTGGGATCAGTCGATGTTGTGTTGATGGGTCCAAACATGATTTGCTATTCCTGATTTGCTGGTTTTCCCTCGCTGTGTGTGTCTCTTGTGCTCGGCAGTGCGAACATTCAATGGCCTCTTAGTTTTACCAATCGCAGTCCGCGTTTGGTGACCTGGTTTTTGTGAGTCTGCTACGGATATTTTTACCAGATCTGAAGCAGGTTCTGATGTTGAACTTGGAACCAATTCTTCTTATCCTCTCCGATAACTCTCTGATGTAGGGAAGTGCAAGCACTGGTTGTGACGGCATCTTTTCCTTGCGAGGCTCCTGCTGTCTTTTAGCCAAAGTCTTTTCTACCATCGCTTTGGAGTAGCCGCG
>WOGO01000320.1:0-24375 GCA_015342085.1 Leptinotarsa defecta
AGGAGGTGTGTACTACAAAAAATCTGATTAGTCTGAAAGGTGTCCTCCTTTAATTAGAAATCGACGTGTCCGAGCTTTTTTTTTAATCTTAATTTTTATATTCAAAAACGGCTTTGTTAAGTTTTCGTTGTTACACACTGTATGGTTCATGTATATAAAATGTCCATGAAAATAATATGTTGATTGGAATATACTCTCGTTAGCAACTTCATTTATGCCTTTTCAATTCGCAATACTTTGAATGATGTCTGATTCTGCATTGCATTTTCTTCATGATTATTCAAATTCGGAAATTTATGATAATTGAAAACTAGAATTGAATAGGAATTCAAGTTGTAATTGTTGAGTTGAGTTGAGGATGCTTGAAAGATGGAAGAATGCAATTCAGAAAAATTAAAACACTTTCATTCAGAAACCTGCTGAAGAAGTCTTTGGTCTTTGGTGGAATCTTGAAGCAGATGATTTAAATTTTTTGTTGAACCGATAGTAAAAATCTTGAACCGAGACAAATATGCTACAAAATGAGATGTTTTGAAGACAGCCGTTGGTTTTTTCTCCCTGGTGGTGAAAATCTAAATTTTCATGTGAAACTCATGAAATATTTGAATAGTTTGAGTTGATGAGTCAACTACAAAAATCAACAAGATAGTCTGTGAATTTTAAAAATTAATGAAATGAGGAAATCTATATGCTATAGTGTTAGAATGTAGAAGAACAAAAATTGAACATGGTTTCTGCGGCAGTAGCGAGAAAGCTTATTCAACTACTGTTTTCTGAGCTTTGGAGAGAAAAATTTGTTTTTCCTGAGTAATGAATCAAGGATGAAGTCGATGACCGATGACCAAATCCGGGTATGAGCGAAATTGTGCAACAGACTTATATGGATACTATCAGAGAAAATCTTGAAATTTATATTATTTCAACCGGTTGCTATCCCTTCAAATGATAATAATAATGACAATTACAATAAAAACACGTTATCACTGACTACCGTGACATATTATTGTACTAAAGGTTAGTAAGAATACCTGCTTGGATGTTTTCCCCAATAAAAAATTGCACATAGGGTTCGAGAAAGATATTTGGAAGTTGAAAAAATAGATGTTTCTGAGGAATTTCTAACTGGAAATAATCAGGACGTTGATTTCTTTCACGAAATTTTAGATTCGGGCAATAGGAAAATCAAGACGACTGTATAATCTCATGCCAATACTTGACGAAAACTGTATTTTGCAAATGAGAGGGAGATTGGAACATACTGAAGGTTGAAACTATTTTCAGAAATGTCCAACGATTCTGGATAGAGAACATTGTTTCACTAAACTTTATTTGAAAGCTATCACGTAAAATTTGAACACCAGAAACGAAAAATCATTATGAAAGAGCTGCATCAGAAATGTTGGATCTGAAGAATGAAAAATACTGCCCGAAATCAATGAAATTCTTGCTTCTACTACGGGTACAGTGCAATATCACCGGAATAAAATACTTTGAGCCCGGTCCATAAAAGGTGAAAGAAATCATGAATATTGCTTTATGGTACTATTCATCTCTATGAGAGTACCGGCAATTCATCTACAAAGGAAATTTTTTTCATAACCGAGTCTGCTATCATTGTGATCATGAAATTTTTCAGGTACACGAAGATGTCCAAAAAAATACCCGGATAATGGTTCAAACATGCATTCTGCTAATACCAAAAAATAAGATTAGTTGCTGAGGATAGAGATGGAATTATTTTGAAGTTTTTCCCCTTTGAAAACATTACCAGTGATTTCATTTCACCAGTATCTACACGTACGAAGCTGGATGATGGGAAGGGAAAGAGACTGATGAGGTCAATACAACATGTTTCGGATATAACATTGAATGATATTTTCTTTAAGGACAAAACATAAGCACCAAGAGCGCTGCCTATGTGAAAGTAGTGATTCATGTTGGATCTGAATCGCTCAAGAATACATTCATTTGGAAAAACGTTCTCAAGACGTTCATTCCACTTAAACACAGTTCTCCAAATGGGAGAGTTCTTGAAGAGACAAGTTCGAGGAGCACTGAGTTGAATTCCAAAACGTTGAGCAGCCGCAGTCTTTCGCATATTTCTGATATATGGTAGAATCAAATGTGACACTTGAATATCTCCCGTGGAAGTATCTATAAAAGAGAGACAAACTCCCAATCAAGGTTGAAAGTGATGTTTGTGTTTCCAATCAGGCTAACGGCTCTTTTCTGGAGGGAATCCAGCAGCTTCAGGGTATGCTTAGGGGCGGAGCTCCATAAATGAGAACAATACTCCAAAGAAGATCTGGTCTGATGCATAGAAGACTTTTATCGGAATTTCCAAATGATCCCATGGATCTCGATAGCCGTAAGCCGAATCATTTTTGCGCTGCACTATTCAATTGGATTTGCACCAACGCCATAAAATTCGAGAACTGACTTAAAACGAATGAACAAATGAAGTGGCATGATTAGAGGGACGACTTATCAGAGAACGGTGCGGTAACTTGAAAATAAATAGAGTTATTGAAGCCGAAACAAGATTGGAGACTTCCAGACAGTCAGTTTGTGAAAATTTGTGAATTCATCAGTAGCACTGATTCTTACATCAAGTGCAGTTGTTTCATTACGACTTTGTCCATTCTGCTATAGTTATCAGTTGATTTTTTCCACCTTGTATATTTTTCATGGAATATTTACAAATTACAATCAACTGCTTGGCATGAAAAATAAATATTGGCATGAAACGTTTTGATACTTGGTTAGTTTAGCCTTTCAATTACAGTAATTTACACTTTGACTGACTAGTCCAAACAACCATATCAAAACATACAGTACATTTTCAATGAGTTAATCTATAATTCTACAAATGAGGATGCTCAGGAAAGGATCAAAATTTAATGACAACAACGTGTGTAGTTTGGAAAAGATAACTATTGAAATTGAGATTTTGTTACAAGGGTTTGAATCTGATATTATGGTTATATGGGCCATTTTCCTATTATTTTTCATATCCGTTTATTCTTTATCAATGAGGCTGTGAAAATCTTTTCGATTTTTCACTTCATAGTAATGACACATTATATATTCTCTGAATCTACAAAATCCAGAGTGAAGATAATGAAATTTCATTTCAACAACCCAGTGTGTTGAGCTCGGAATTTATTTCAGTTTCGTATTTTCCTAAAGCTCTACGGGAACATTGAAGATAAAATATTCCTCACATTTACGATTGGGTATGAGGCAGTTTGTGAATGATGAATGTTTCCAGCCAGAGGCAGCGTTTGAGGAATTCAGCCAGATAGGCATTATCTATGAAATAAATCTCTCCAGAGAAATTGATTCACTGAATTCACGATGATTCAATTTCGAATTCAATACTTTCTGTAAGTTGAATTGTTCATGCAGTAATATTTAATGAACTGCTTTATGTGAATAATCTATACTACTGAAAGTTATTACCAAATATTTTCAATCTTTTGTATCTTCTGTGTATACACTGCACTATATTGAATGCCAAAACTTCTCTTGTCAGTATAAATTCATATATGTAAATTTAATACAGAATGAGATGACTGATGATCTGGTATAGTTTCTAACTAAAGAATAAAAGGAAATAATTATTGAATATCACTGGAGTTTTATCCCAACAACAAACCGTTATTTGTAACACCTCGACACGTGATTCGATCACCAAGTCATCATCTTCAAGAGGAAGATTAAAACTAAATATACATACATACATACATTCTCAACCATCTTCAAACAAACACAATGATATTGTGAATAATGATGGTGAACTAATATCTAATAGTATTCTACATATCTTGTTGAAATAATATTTTATTCATCAGACTCACCCGACTATTAGATAAGGCAACATTGTAAAATTAATATAATATCATCAAGGCGCAGAGACCTATTAGGGGTATAAATAAGAAGATGATTACTTGGTGATCAAAACAAGTGTCGAACTGTTGAAAATGACGGTTTGGTATTGGAATAAAACTCTAGTAGAATTCATTACTACACCAAAGGTTCCAAAAAGTGCATCACATGGAAAAATTATGTCTTGGGATAATTTAGCATTTTCTGTAATGGTAATTGTAATTATAGAGTATTCAAAAAAATTTGAATGTTTCAATCGTTTTCCAAATTGAAGGAAAATCATCCCACTAATTATAGTTAGTTTTCTTCAATTTCTAGTTATCTATTGTAATTACAGTCTGTCAATCTACTATAACATTAATGAGGTTCAAATGTTCCAAAAATATTTTCGGGTTTCAGAGAATAGAATGTGTTGAATATCAAATCTAATGGTACCAAACCAGATATCATGATATCTCTCGAATACTTTTACCATCAGCGCTGGTGTTCCCTAGAGATCTTATATTGTTTTTAACCCTCTTTCTATTGTATATCAACTCACTGGAAAAATTCAATGCCACAAAAACCCAGGTATCGGTTTTTTCCAAAAAAAATAATGTCCGAACCGGATATAATAATGTCAGGTCAGACAAATACACCTTCTGCTTCGATAAGTTTATTGGAGTTAAAATAGACACCAATATGTCTTGGCACAATCATGTCGCTGGAATTGCAAAAGCCGCTTATCAAAACTTGGAACAATGTTCCGAACCAGAAAACTGTACATATCTCAGCAACTTTTAATTCTTTATAAAGATCAGACCTTCTTGGAGGTATTGTTCTCGTGTAGGGAGCCGCCCTAAGCATACTCTGAAGTTAATGGATTCCATCAAGAGAAGAGTCATCTGTCTGATTGTAGACCCGAACATCACTCGCAACCTTGATAATAAGGAATATCGAAAAAAGGTTGGAGATTTGTCTCTCTTCTATAGATACTTACACGGAAAGTTTTCAAACGACTTGGCACATTTGAGTCCACCAAGAAATACGTGACGGACTGTGGCTGCTCATCGTTTTGTGGTTCAACTCAGTAAACCTCGAACTTCACTGTTCAAGAACTCTTTCATTTGGAGAACTCCGTTTATATAGAATAAACTTCCTGAGAACGTTTTATCAAATGGATTCAATCTCCAGCGTTCCAAATTCAATGTGAATCACTATTTTCGCACAGGTACTGCTCTTAGAGTGCCTTGATGATTTTTCCGTAGTGCTTGTGTTTTGTCCTTGAAAAAAAAATCATGTGATTTATGAAGTGAAAGCTTCATGACATTTTGATATTGCTACAATTATCAAGAACAGAAACAGAAAACTGAATTTGACAGCTCTATTGTCATAATTTCCAATATTCTGCAGAAACAAATATTCTGCAATTCAACTTATTTTTGTATTTATTTACAATATCACAATTTTAGGATGCTGAGAATGTAAGTACCACATTCATAATTAATTTTGCATTAGTAACTCTGCAGATATTTGTGGTAACCTAACCTGGAGGTGTTCCAAGTTATGATCTGAAACAAGAAGTTATTTGTTCTCGTGTACAAATCCTCTAGCTTGCTCTCACTATCCTGAATTTGTTTTCAAACTCGGTATTATGATACAGAATTCGATTGCTTCTTCAAGGAAATTAGAATGTAGGCTAATGTTATTCTCATTCTTTCCACTAATCGATAGAAGTTGGAATTCTAGGGTTGGTATATTTGCGGCTGTTATTAAATAATATTTCCCGGAACTCCCTACACGAGTATATTTGGTAAATGGAATCCGTTGATCGAGTCTGAAGGAAGTGAATGAAATACGATGAAAGTTTGGAAGGGAGTTTTGACATACGTACATGGGAATTCAAGATGGATGTTTAAACTCGTCCAGAACATATGCATATTTCGAAAATATTTCGTCGAATTATGCTTTTAGATCTGTCATTTAGTATCGACGGCATTTCAGCAAAATTCACGTTTCTCATTTACTCGCATATGCCATAAAAATCAATTTATATAGGGTTGGAAATGAGAAAAATGTAGGTTACTGTAGGTTATAATGGAGGTACTTAGCTTAATCGAGTGAATTTTGTTTATTTGTGACAATGTGGATACGCTAATTTGAAAACCCGTGAGTGAACTATATCGATTTGATCATTTGACAGGTAACACCCGCAATTTTTATGCTTATAGATTTCCACGGATTCCAAATATTTGAGTTTGCAACCCTTCCTTGAATAGTGCAAAATTTCCGTTACGTTCAGATTCGGGAACTTGTGTCTGCACCCCAAGAAATGGCATGAAAACGTCGAATAATTTTTATCTAGTCTAAAGGACCTTTCACGTTCAGTCCACTTTATCTTTGTCATTAAAAATGAAGTGAGATAACCTGGCATGTGGTGGGAATGCCACTTCCACCTTGTTTTTTCTAAAGAAACCCGCAAAAACTGTATCTCTGTTCTTTTACCAAAATATATTAGTTTCCTGATTTTTGATTGTTTGATCTGGCTGTATATTAATCTGTAAGTTAATTTACGGCTTTGTTTTCTGATTGTGTCTGCATTGAAACTATTATTTTGGCCTATCTGTGTAATTATTTAAATCTCCCTAGCTACATTGTTAGCAGACAAAGGTAGTGAGAGTGCTCTGTGCAACATTGAATTGTAGGCTGCTGATTTATGACTGTCTGGATGGAAAGAATCACTTGGGATGGCAATATCTGTATAGCTAGGTTTTCTGAATACATTGCAATGTTGAAATAAAAATGAATATTCTGATGATTACAATTTTATAGAACAGAAAACCTATTCTCTATACGCGAATATTAAAAAATGTGTGTAAGTTTCCCTGAAAACTAGTACGAATACTTGAAAAACGTCTTGGTTAATTTGATCTTGTCATAATATAGGTCATATACAGATAAATAGAATTAGTTCTGAACAATAACCTTCGAAATGATATAACCACAGAAATGATTCATAAATGATCTTGATCTTTATTATGGGATGGCATAAGTGCATACATTTCATGATTAACATATTTCAAGAAACATTGAACATGAAATATATGTCTCATTAGATCATTTTATGTAATCTGTATTATATTTTATTGTATTATATTATATTAATACAATACATTTGTATGCAAAACTTTCCAAACACTTCGATATAGCTAATTTTCGGGTAGTTGTTGAAGAATTGCCGTCAACTTCTTGAATAATTGCTTCCTCTAATTATGGTGTCATTATTGTCCTTTATCTACTATGTCGTTTTGTCGCGCAAAAAAAACGTGTACTTTGGTGGCAGTTCTTTCTTCTAGAATATCTCTCTTAGGATATTTTTGTCGATGGAGTCGACGAGCTTTTGATGCATTTCCATCCCCTAGTCCATAATCTAACTTCATTTCAGCTAATATTTATATTTACGTAATAGTTTGTACTAATATAATCGTGTTTGAATGTTGAAACAACTTGATGATACTACTTCTCACCTACTATCAAAAAATTTCACGATACTAGTGACTTGTAGGTACTTACTGTGGTTAACAATAGCATTTTCTTATCGTTGATATTATTTTCAAATTCTACGCAAAACTGAAAGATGAACCTAAAAGTATCTTGAAAAAATCAAGAATATCGAACAGAGAGTCATGATAAAATCATCTTTCACTTGATGTCATTTTGGTAATGATGTTATAAGTTATAATGAAATTTCTATTATCGAAAAATTCGTTTGCTACTGCCTACTGGTATATGCGTTGACTACGAGGACCAAGGTACTATTTCTAAGTATCAACAACGAATAACTGTTCAACTCATATTTATACTTTGAGGTGTGGTAGGGGCAATGATGGGGGCGATGGTGGTGATATGTCTATGTGAATGCTCACTCACTTTTGTGCTGAGTTGTTCTGATTGATCTACATTGTTGACATGTATGCTGGTGGAATGTCCATCGAAGTTGTATTCTAGTCTATTTCTGGCCTCATTCTCTTCGAGCATAAAGACCATGCCATGGCAGTTATGAAAACAATAGACTAGTAATAGGAAATACATGATATTCTATACCCAGTAAGCTACATGATGCTCAATCTCAGCTCCACGAAGGAGATAAAGAAAAAAAAACGATCAGTCATGGAATACCTAGTTTTCAATTCCAAATGATGACAAGCGTCTACTTCGAGAGTCTGGAGCATTACCACCTAGACTTCAAGGCCTTCCAAAAATTCACAATCAAAATCTCACACACTCTTCATTAATTAACCTATTCATTTTATTGCGAAATACTTACCGAGTCCATGCGTAGAAAAATGAGTTAACCCACTTCACTGAGTAAATAAAACTGGATGGATAGCCTACTTATATTCTGCTCATATTTAATGTCGTTTCTCTCGTCAACATGGTACTTGTCGAAGAGACATTGAAGACAAACACTTTTTCTCAGGGCTCATCACAGACTTTTTTGATTAAGTTCTCACCAACACATATTTCCAGTAGAATAACTGTTCTACGAATAAATGAATGGTGTAACTAAGAGAAGTCCTCTCATTTCTGTGGTTGCAAATTTCTACATGGAAGTTTTCGAGAAAGTGCTTACTATGGCTTCATTGAAACAACCAACCCGTTAGTTTTCCTATGTGCAAGGAGATTCATTTATAATTCAAGTAATTGTCAGGATATTCCTTATACATGGTGTTCTTTGAATATGTGGCAAAAAATTAACTGACTATTCCTTGGAATATTCCAAGGATATTTTGTTCCTTGATGTTTTTCGATGGGGTGCTTCGTTTCGAAGATACGGGGCGAAAAAGAATTTTGGCAATAATAATTTTGGTAATATGTATTAAAATTATAAACATATCCGAAATAAAAGTATAGCGTAGTATACTGAACCTACCAAGTTATAAAAAATCTAACAATGCCGTTGGTACCAATTAACAACATTCCGATTACTACAAACGACTGCAGACATTCAATTTGCTGGATGTAACGCAATCAGAAACGATCCTGTGTGTTTGAAAGAGATCGAGAGTCGATGAGGAGAAGATTGGATTCTTTAATCCGAGCGGGGGGTAGTCATTTTCAAGAGTTCTTGTAGATTGAGAAACATTATATGTAATTTTTGGAATGAATTGTTATTGTCGAAATTCTTTTTCCCTCTGTATCTTCGAAACAAAGCGCCCTATCAAAAATAGTCCCTTAAATTTCTGTCGCATGTTTGATAAACACCCTTTATGAAGAGTTTCATTTATCATTTACTCATGACTAGTGTTTATCTAATTATTAGAGATGTTCCTTTATGGGATTGCCTTTTTCATCAGGATTTTATTCAAAAGATTCATTTGTAGACGAACAAGGATGTACTAGTCAACAAAAGACTGATGTAGAACTAGGTCACACGATATTTATAGGTATCTCAACAAGAACACAAACATGGCAAAAGCATGCTCAAAATAGTGTCACAAACTGCTGACTAATTAATTATCAGAAGGCAGGATTTCCTGCCTCTTTTGCTCAATTTACTCCCAAACGCTGCATCAATACCGGGATACAAGAACGAAAACGAAGGTACCGCCTTATGCTACCGGAGAAATCCACAACCACATGTTCTAACAACGCATTACTACCCACGCTTCATGGGAAGGTCATTAGGATCTCTAAGCATTTAAAAAAAGTCAACAGACAAAAAGAGTATGTGGGTCAACAGAAATAAAAAATATCAGAAATAAAATAGAATATTACGTGGATCAATAAGAAAAATTTGGCACAAATATGTAGTTTTCTGCTGGATCTCCATTCTAGTCCATTTCACTTGGAAATTTTACATTTACATCGACAACAGACATGTTTCTTGCTATTAATTTTACTACTGCCAATTCGACTGCGCCATGTTATGATAGGGACACCTTGATCAATACGACACTTGGCATAAACTGGTTTATTGTGCTCTTTCCGATATTGCCATGAGTCGCGCTTGCGCATTACTCATGACATCTTCTATTTTTCACAATTTCAAGAACAAATAATATATGCATTAGACGTTTGCAATTCTATATCTACAATAGTTCTTACAGAAATGTACACACCAAATTTTATATATATTTTTTAAATATAAATTAGGTTCAAAACAATAAAGCGATTAAGTTGTATTATAACTACCAACATAATACTAACATAAATGTTTATACATTTTTTCAATCAAGACAGTATACCATATACACCTAAATTATTCATTTCTTTCAAGTTCCTTTAATTCCATAATTAAAACCAATTGTACTGTTATAATTGCATAGTAGTACGGTACTACTTAATATTTATGTCATTAAATAATATGTAATTGGGTTTGTCTTTCTTTCATTTCAGCTGTTGTATCTACTCTCTACCTTAGGTTTCTGATCCTTTCCAAATAAGACTTTTTGAAAAAAGACAGTGGCGCCCTTATTGTATCCTTATTTCATTTAACAGAATCGCAGTAATCAATCCACTCCCATATGCCGCCGACGAACAGCTGCCGGAGCTACTTTGCCATGTTTTCTCTTTTGTGAAAAGACAAAACAGGGAAAAGGAATAACAGTATATAGAAATTATATTTGGTTTTTGGTGTATATGTAGTCATTCACTATCTTCGTATCAGTTTTTCGGAAGTTGTAACGTATGATTTCTTCTGCTTCTGTCACTTTCTCCATGTCGAAAGATATTTTGAGAGCTAAATGATCAGATCCTAGATCGGCTGTTAACTCTACTTCTATTATATTTGATATAATGTTATTTGTATGTAGTAATACATTTTGAGTTGTGTCGCTGTTGTTTGGCATAATAAATGTTGAAGCAGTTTTCCATTTTTGAAAAGGAACATTTTCGAGGAAGGTATTAAGCTGTATCTTCATTCTATTGTTGACATTGGAATATCCTATAATGATAGCCTATTTATAGAGACATGTTTTTGTGAAAATGGCCTCTTCAATACGAGCTGATGGATGTATGTACACTAAAAAAATGTGAAGTTTATCATCTGGAAAGGGGATTGTGAAGTGTATGCATTCATTTAAATGATTGTTTGTGACTGGAGGATTTGCTCGTCTGGCTTTTAGTCGGGGGAGTGTTTGGACTAGAGTACCCCCTCTGGTCCGGTTATGTAGTTGATTACCATTTAGCTGTATAACTGACCAGTCTCTGTATAATGTGTTTGAGTCATCTGCTGTGTAGATGTAGATTGCTTACAAATCTGTATCTCAATTTTTGAATTAGTTCCTGTCTATTAGTGTTCATCGGGTTGTTCAGTTCATTGACATATGAGTTGATGATGAAGTCAGGAACTGTTAGGACTTGAAGAATTCTTCAGTTTTTCTTCTCTTCTGGTATTTCATGAGATTTTTCGTTGATATATTTGATTTGTATACTGGGTACACCTGGAATCGGTGCAGTGGGTCTCATCGGGCATTTAAATGACCACGCTTGATGTTCCTCGGAACCACATTCTGTACATTTCGGTGGTAAGGTGGAGGTACACTGGTTCTCTGGATGTAAACCCTGGTTGGGTGTTACAGGTTTCTGATGAATAAGAGAAGAAAAGGCATTTGTTGCAAGGTTTTGGAGTTTGAGGGGGAGGTTTACTTGCATAAACTGGATATTATCGAAATATGTAGTAGAATCCATCTTTCAGTAGGGTTTCAAATGTAGTGAGTGATCCACTGATTATTCTTATAAGTGATGTTGGTAATCCGGTTTGTCTGGAGATGATTCTTCTGCAGAAACTGTGCTCAAGGTTGTTGTTATTCAGATGGTTGCTTATATTTTCTTCGCTGATTTCTCGTTCTATACTACTTATAACAACAGAGTATCTTTCTATTTGTGAGGCTGATTTGGGGGCTGTTGGGGGCTCAACTCAGGTTGAGTTTCTCTGAAATTGCTTATCTTTTTGAAAAATACAAGTCTTTCAGGAGTATCTGTAACTATCTTCAGATCATTATTAGTTTTGAGAATGAATCTTCTCTGTGTTCTAATTATTTCATCAGTGACCTGATGAAATTGTTTTTCCCACATGTTACAGAATACTATTCTGGAATACCCTGTATCTGCAGCTAGAAAGAAAGTGTGCCGGTATTTTTTATGGGCAAATTCTTTCATCAATGGTGAGAAGTTTTTGTATTGTTGGTTTTTTGGATTGGAATGAATTCTATTATCTGTTGTTTTTGTGGACGTTGAGGGATTGGAATTAGTACAGTTGGGTGAACTCAAAATGATTCGTTGGATTTCTTCTGGATTTGGATGACTTCTTGGAGGCACTTTCCTGACGTCTTCTTGATTTTCGTTTATGCATCACTCTTCTCCATTGTCCATCATCCTGAATTTCCATTTCATTGTAATATTCCTCTGTTTCGGTATCCATAGTTGAGTCCTATATAATCATATGTACTAACTAGCAGGAGCAAAATAGGTGTTTACTCATTGGCTGATAAATGTGATTTGAGTATTCATTTTCTCAATCACAAGGTGGTAAGAAGTTTACTAAAATTGATCTTTCAGATGCTTATCAACAGGTTGTCTAATCAGAAGAATCGATAAAACTCTCACATCTCACATCATTCACACTCTCAGCGTTTAAGTCGATGGTATACAGAGCTTTTACAATCGCTTTACCTGAAAAGAATTTCCAGGATGAACTAAAAATAATTGAACAGATTGCAGTAAACAATCATATAAATACCAGTTTGTCTAATAGGAAAGACAATATCAGGTAAAACTCATGAAACACTCAAACTGCACACAACACAATATATGAAAATATAGTAGCATCAACCACTCACGTATACTTTCAGAGGTGATGAATGGAATTTCCTTTGTCTCACATACTTATTTGATCCATTCAAATAAAATCAGTATAAGTATTTTTGAAATAAAATCGAAATACTCGCTTTTGTCAACATTCCTTTATAAGAGAACCCGGGGAATTCCTGTCAGAAAATCGAACGTCCATGAGTAATATCACAATGGACTTTGAATTATACCAGACAGATATCTGAGCAATTTTCTTCACTGAATTCATCGGCTGGTTTTGGAGTGTTATTAATTATCAGTGCAAGATAGATTAACCTAAGAGAGGAGTGCCAAGTAGTAGTGAATTTATTCACGCTCCACCGCGTGATCTGGTACTGCGGGGCTGAAATCATCTGAAAGTAGGAATAGTGGTTAAAAAAAAGTATAAAAATTTAAATTCCTACTGAAAAAACGGAGCGGTCTGGGAAAGTTTGAGAAAACAAGATATAGGTGAAAGTAACTGTTATATATTGGGATATTTGTCGAGTACAACTCTGTTTGGCTACTCCACCGTAAATATAAAAAACTATTGTTTTTATGGAGCAGCTCGACTTCGAGCCAATATGTGATTTCAGGCACAGTTTGGAAAATGAAATCCTTTAAAATAAGAGGTATTGAGTAACTCAGAAAAAAAATACAAAGCCACGAATGAGCTTGTGGACAAATACGAATACCTACAGATTCAGGAAGTAGTGAAAACAATGTTGGTTTTGAAATTAAGCAAGAGAAAATATCAACAAGCCCTGTCAATTTTTTGTAAAATTCTGGAAAGAAGAATAGGAAAAATGATATCAAATAATACGAAACGTTCCATGCTAATGAAACTGACCAAAGATGAAAAATATCATCGCAAACATGATGGGACGAAAGCTGTTATTGAATTGTATTGTTATTTGTATGGACTGTGGTCTACTATATTCGAAGTATATTGTTCACTGAATATTTTTCGGGTCATTGTTTGCATGAACTTCGGCTTTTGGGATGCCTCAAATTTTCGAATAGCGAAATTTTCTCATGAATTATACTGTCATAAATTCATGAGGAAGTCGTTTTTTAAATTGTGGCTGAATAGTTATCCGCGGTTTCAGACAAAACAACGGATCAGTATTTTCATATTATTTTTTCCTGCGAATGTTTTCGACTTTCTTCAAATCGCCTGGGCCTTCAAATCACTGAATAATAATATAACTCGTATCTACCGGAAAAAGACATCCCCAAACTGTAAAATTCCCTTTGACTGAAAATAATTAAGCAAATTGCAGTAAACAAGCAGGTAACAGAATCTCTTATAGGAAAGATAATAACAGGTAAAACTTATGAAATACTGATGGGTAAATTATAACCAAACTGCAGATAACACAATATATGTAAGTATAGTAGCATCAACTAATCAGATAAATTTTCAGAAAATATTCAAAATTAATTCTCTGAATACAAAATAACAACAGTTTTCATTAGTGATAATAATTTAGGCAAAACTCTGTTCAGTGCAGAACCCAAATGAAAAATCAGGTACCTATATATAGAATAGAGTATGGCGAATGCTCTGCAGTATATATAAGCCAAACCGACAGACATTTTGACGTAAGGCCCGTGAACACGTTTGTTTGAACAAAAAAATGTACAATGTATGAACATCCTCAAGAATCAAAACACAATATAAGTATAGATAACCTCAAAATCCTAGACATATGTAATAAAGAGAAAAAATGAATTTGTTGGTAACCATGGAAATTATCAATTTAATTAACCCTGAAATATATACCCCTAATCGAGCAACTCGATTCATGTAGGTCTTCATTCTTGGATTATTCTAATATAATGAAAACTCTTCTATATGGTTACTCAATTTCAGATATTGACTTCAAGTAGCAATTTTATAGAAACTAATCATATCCTTAAAACGTCAGTTGTTTGGCTTGTCACGATCCCAAAATCACTCTGTCCAGCGAAAATGCTTTAAATATTATCACTCTGTCCAGCGAAAATGCATTAAATATTATCATTAATTCAAGAAACTTTATATTTAGTTTTGATCTGCAATGTACTGGATAATGTTTATCACGTTTTTCACACTGTAATAATCACTATATTGTTGTTTTTTTTAAACGTTGTGTTCAGTTTCATTCGTCAGTTTGTTGTGTATTGTTCAAATTTGAAATGCATGCCAAATAATGTGGATGCGTGAGCAAATACCTGTTAAAATTATGATGATGGTATTATAAGCATTCCTTTAGTTCAAAACATCATGCCGCCTACTAAAAAAACCGAATTCGACTGGGGAAGATGCATTAAAAAAGGAAAGACAAGCTGAAAAGGTTCGCTTGACAAGAATCGAAAGTGATCAAATTAGCTGAATTCAAAGAAAAACAAAAATTGTAATACTGGAAAGGAAGGAGAAAGGGCAAAGAAAAAGTGTTGAAGAAATGACACTTCGACAGCAACGATCAACTAGAAAGAATATGGAGAGAATATTCAGAAAACTATGGGTAAAAAACTATTTTTGAAACAAACCACTCATATATAGATTATATAGAGAAAGTTCAGAAATGAGCAATTGAAAAAGACGGAAGCTGTAGTTTCAAAACTCAGAACTAAATCAAAAATAAAAATAAAATAATAATCAGAACTAAATAAAATGTGTCAAAAATTCAAACGAGTCGAGAAGCAATTGACTGACCAGAGATGACAGATCATCACAAACATTAAGGAACGAAAGCTGCTATCAAAATGTCACTGAAAATATATAACAGAATGATAAAAGCATAGTGGGAACAAATTGAAAGATAATAAATTATATTTAATTATGAGTGATTATTGTATGAACTGTGGTTGGTATATCCATAATGTATTGTTCACCGAATATTTCCCGCAAAATTGTTTGTTTGGGATATCCCAGATTTTCAAATTGTATTTCAATCATGTATTTTACTGTCATAAATTTATAAGGAAGTAATTTTTCAAATTATAACTGAATAGTTAACCGCAGTTACTTTCTACAAATCGGTTGTGCCTTCAAACCGCTGATTAATAACTTAACTTGTGTGACAGACGAAACTGTTCGAAAAAACTTCAATATTGGCAATTTTCATATATTTCGAGTCAAATTTTATATTTGAAAATACACTTTTTCAATTGAATCATTTAGTAACCTAGGGTTACTAGTTACCCCTGTGAAAAATAATCATGAAACAAGTCAATTTTTATATATGAATATATACTTTCTCAATAAAATCATTTAACTACCACTTTAACAACCTAGGGGTAGTAGCTACCCCTGTGAATATTTCAAATGAGGAATGGTAGCGTGTCATACCACGTTTGAAAGGTATTTGAATTCTAATTGAGCAGCTCAGCTCGTTATAATTTTTCGGACGTTGGTAAGAAAAACAATAATTTTTAATTGTTCAATTCCTACAATGAATAATGAATTACATCTCATTCTTGAATATTATTATATGAGAATAAGATGTAATCTAATAGGTATATATTGAATAGTTATGCTTGTATCAATTGGTGGAATTGTAATAAATGACCGTCGGGTCTGAATTGGCGATCCCTATATAAGTACTACTATGAATATATAATAATCATCTCAGTATTTACTCGCACCAGAAAAATTCACCCCCCTGTATATGGAATCGTTCAGCCAAAGGTATTTATTTTCTTAATTTAGTTTGGTAGCGTGAGAGTTGCTGCCACCAGATCAGAAAAAGTTTGAAATCCGTTCTGATCACACGGATTGAGAATTAGTAGGCAATTTGGTCAACAGTTGACTTTTTCCTACCCTCTAATCTTCGTGGAGAAATGGCTTGGTTATGCCACCAATTATATCCTCAGAGACTGGATTCGGCCACGGCTTAAATGCGTGGTCTTTTAGGGGTTTGAGGAAATGAAATAATATTAGCAAAGTTTTCACAAACCAACTTTATTAATGAGTAAAGTTGGCAGAATAATCGGATTAACAATAGAAAAAAATTAAATGAACAAAACTAATACTGAACGTTATTTACACTATATAAAAGAAAAAGAAATAAATAATTATAACCAAGAACAAACTATGGGTAACCTACTAAAACAAACTGACAGGAGTATTCCTTTGAAAATTGAGGTGAGTTCACTCAGGGCATAGATATGCCTTGCCTGAATTCTACTAGCTATGCTATAAAATCAACTAAAATACAACTCTGAGAAGTTATCAAGAGACCCACTTAATCGCTCCTCTCTGTATAACGTAGGAAATTACTATGACCTATAATAATCTAATAAAATGAAAAGGGAACCCGATTCGTAGCTATATTATTAAGGTAAATGTTCATTAATACTCTAGGTGCCAAGTCGAAAATATAGTCCACATAAGCATGCAATAACATCTACACTATATATCAGAATTGTTTAAAATACGCTCACCAAAATTATCGTAGACGGACTCCCCTGAAAACTCCAACGAAAGCCACTATTTCCCCAAAAACTCTTAACAGAAACTCGGAAAAATCTCTAAATCACTAAATTGAATAATCCCGCGAATACTACCAAAACCCAATTAGTGTCACTTCTCTAAACAGTGACTTGAAATATCTCAATAATTCAATTCACTCAAAATTTCCTCTAGAATTTCCAGCTACCGTAGGAAATTCAACTGGATTCACCAAATCTCCGCGCACCACTGACTTAAATCTTTTCAAAAAAACCTCACCACCTTTACTATGTTAGGGGATGTAAGTAATGTTATCTCAGAAAATTCTAACCAATCAGAAAGTTTGAAATTGTTTCTAAGACTGGTACTCTTTTCGCCACCTCATGGTCCGGCGAATAAGTCCTGAAGAATTCACATCTAGTTCCCGACATTTCTAATGTCGTGAGTCTACTACTGAAATATAGATGTCACTGCAAGGGTCATTTTTGATATTTTCTTTGTTGTCTCGAATGAAACATATGTAGATTAGCCACTTGGGTGGCTTCATTTTATCATGTCGTTAAATTTAGAGCTCATAAGATAAACTGCGATATTTATTATACGTTTGAGTGTTTTCTGACTTTTATTCTAAATGGGGTATACAGACTGGATGACATATTTTCGACCCTTAACGAAAGATAATGAAATGAATTATGGGGTTGAATGTTACAAAATATCGAATTTCTTAGTATCAAGCAGTTAATTTTAACGACTTTTTTTCTTTAAATGGCTTGGTTCTGTTGGCCTTAAGGTTATTTCTGAAAGATGATAAGGTTCCCTTTTCATACGAAAACACATGTGTTTTGGTATCTAAAATTCAACTAAAAATATAATAAATCCAACTTATTACAACATATCATTATAAAGATGAGCCCGAAGTGGTCGACCTACAGTAATCCAGGACGAGTATTTGAGGACCGCATCACAAACGGTGCGTGGGATGGCGGGAGAACTGGGCGCCAGCTACCATGCGGTTTTTGATGGTTTAAAACTTGAAAAGTGACTGCCCCACGATTTGAACGATCGTCGGAAATTATCACGTTTCAAGGTCTGTTCTTCTTTGCTTTTGCGCAACCAAAACGATCTTTTTTTGAATTGGATCGTCTCGTATGATGAAAAGTGGATCTTCAACGACAACAGGAGACGTTCAGGACAGTGATTCAGGACATTTCCCAAAGGCAAAAACTCACCAAATAAGAGGACATGGTTACTGCATGGCGGTCAGCCGCTGGTGTGGTTCACTATAACTTTTTGCAACTGGGCCAAACTATCACAACAGTGGGGAATTTAACGAGCAGCAGCCGGCACTGGTCCACAGAGGAGGTTCGATCCTTCTCCATGATAACGCCCGTCCGCACGTTTCCAAATCACCGTCCGAAAATTAAACAATATTCACCTACCATCTTTTCAAGCACTTCTACAACTTTCTTTCCTGTTGAACTTTCGTCAACTAGGACCAGACCATAACGGCCTTCGTCAACTTCATCGAATCTCGAGTTGTTAATGATGACGGAATCTCGAGATGTTAATGATGACGGAATTAATTGATTTGTGTTACGTTGACAAAAGTGCACTGATTCAAATGGTGCTTATTCCAAATGAATTGAGTGAGTATTCACTGAGATATTACAGTATAAAATAGACTCATATAAACGGATAAAACTTTTGAAACAACTTAATATTTTCTTTCTCATTAGTCACTGGGCTATGCTTGAAGACAGGCAGTAAACAAAGCTAAAGAAATGCACTTTAAATGTTCAAGCTCGTCTCGGATATACCTACACAGTAGGTTGAATGTACTGACGCCTATCAAAAAACAACTACTCCACTGGCTTATACCACGAATGGCGTTGTTCAAGCCAATCTGGATCGCCTTTGACGTCATTCAACAAGTACTGAGCGATGCTCATGCGACGGTTTTTTGGTCAAAATTCAGCATTTTGGAACAAACTTTGCTGCCACACGCTTCAAGCCTGAAAAAATTGCAAGGCATGAGCCAACCGATATGCCGACATCCTCAACATAATGATTCGACGGATCGCCGGTAATTTCATTCAACAATTCCTAAATGATGATCATGCCACGGTTTTTGTTGGTGAAAATTCAGCAATTTTGGAACCAAATTCGCTGCCAAACGCATCGTGCATAAAATTTACGAAAAAATTGCATCGCATAAACCAACCGATATGCCGACATCCTCAGCAACTTCTCTAATAGTGGTTCGACGATTATTTATAATAATTTTCTTCACTTTCTCAACATTTCAATCGGTTGTGAATGTGCTGTGGCGTCCAGGGTGAGTGTCATCATTTACATCTTCTGAATCTTCTGTGAAAAACTTGTACCACTTGTAAACATTTTTCTGACTCGAAGTACAATCATCGTATGCCACTGTCAACATTTCAAGTGTTTTTGAGTACTTGATTATATTTTTTCGAATAAAATTTCATGCAAATTATTCGATTCATTTGTTTCTAGAGCAGAAAATCATCGAATACGCCAAACACTTCTAACTTTTATGCCCCTCACCAACAAACTAAACATGCCAAACAGCCGAAACTGTGAACATATGTTCCAGACGAGTGTACGAACGCAAAAATAAAATAATCGCCAATCGAATGTACGTAGCTAGCGAAATTTGAACCTTCACCTTATTTTTTGAACAGTCTACGTACAGCTGTTTCAGACGATTGGGCTATTGGCGCTTCTTCATTGCTGACAACTTGTGAATAATAGAAAGAGCACTCCATCAAGTTTCGTCCTTGGAGGCGAGCAAAACTTATGTGAAACCACTTAGTGTGGTAACAACCACGGTGCAAATACTTACTTGGTGCAAAGGGTGCCTTGAAATATCAGGATCAGATTCTGGAGGTTTGTTGATCAGCATGGAATATATCCCAGTTATGTTTGGGCCTATTAACTGTTCCACAACGTCCACGATTTCTTTGCATGCTCCATATTTCCCTAATACCTCGTCGTCGAAAATATCTTGAAACTTGTAACATATTTGAAAAATCAGAAGTGGACAAGTACTGATTATGAAATCACACTTATGGGTTAAATTAGTTTACTACAAAATTTGATACAATACAAGAGTATTATCTTTTGTTTGAATGCAGGTATAAATGACAATGAATGGCTGACTAGAACCGCCCTTTCTGAACTAGCGTATTGTTCTGAGGTACCTTCTTACTTAAATTGATCTAATTATATTACTGTGGCAATATGGTAAAAATGAAAAACAGTTACCAATGTGGTGCAAATTCATTGAGAATATAATAGTTTAATAACAGATGATTTAAAATTTGTAGCTTCTGCTAGATGTATTTGAAGCAAACGGTTGATCGATAGAATTATTCTCCAGTATTCTTAAAGGTAATTGTTTAAGAAAAATAACAGACTTCTCAATAAGCCCGTCTGTCCTAACCAAACAAAACTAAATTTCAACAGCAGTCGCCTGAAAACTTTATCTTTGCTTATGTTTTGAACGAATTTTGCAATATTTTACAAAAAACGCGATACTTGATATGCAGTATCTTATTCAACATTTTAGTCCTTCTGAAGATAACTTTCCTACAACTGATGATTGCTTCAATAATTCAGAAGTATCCTCATTAAAAATTACTGTCTCCCAAACCAGAGCCAACATCTTATTCCAAGCCCAGAAAACTTCTGAGCATCCTGATAGTTGAAAAGTCAACTCACAAACTCCAATACCTTTCAAGATCCGGGGTCTGGACCTCTCAATTATCATGAAAAATGAGAAATAAAACTTTCTATGTTTTCATACCACTATTACTTGTAACTAATGTTACTGCAGTTTCTGTTTGAAGGTACTAAGGTATTGAGGTACAGCCTGTTAGTCTTTATGACAATCTGAAAAGGATCAGACTGTTGGAAAGGAAACCCTCACCTACTCTTCAACCGACGAAAGGCAAAGTCATGAGATTTCCAAGGGAGTACAGGAACACCAGAAGGGCTCCGATATTTGCGAGGATCTACTCTCCAAGAGTTTCAAACAATGTTCTGGATGTGAAACCAATGTCTTTGGTCCTTGTCTTAGTCAGCAAGAATTATTTTTTCCTTGAGTCAGCTGAATCGCCCTCCTTCGCCTTTTTTTCAAAAGTCTACGGTACAAAACCAGCCAATGCCATCCAATCAGGTCCATCGGTTTCTTCTTTCCAGGTTTCGGATATCTGTACTGCCCTTCGAAGCTCCCCGTCCTCAATCAAATGTTTACACTGAATTCTAACATATTAGTGGAATGGCTAAACGACGCATCACGTATTTCGCTATACAATAGCTTCTTCAGGCACGTCTAGACATGTCTGAAGAAGCTATGGTATAGCGAAACACGTGTTGCGTTTTTGTAAAACTGTGTAGTAAATGTCTCACAATCAAGTGATTCTTGAATATATAAGTAATATTGTAAAGAATAAAAACTTTCACTTCTTAGTTGTAAAATATACAGTGGGGACGTAAACAGTCCCTTCCTCTTAACTTTTGAATAAGGCAAGATATAAAGATCGGTACAAATTTACATAAAAAGGCAACTTTTTTTTTCAAATGGAAAAGGGGGTTTGGTGATATTTCGTTCGATATGTATTTTAGTTCTCGATCCAACTCTTAATTTTGAAAATCAGGTCAGCCATTCTTGAGTAATCAGCAGTTTTGTAATTTTTTTTAAATTTTTAATGTAATCGAAATTCACTCCAGTTTTTGCCAATAAATGTTCAAAATGTTTTTGATGATATTTTTATTATAACACTCGAATCGATAGGTATTTATTTCATTAAACAAGCTGATATTTCATGGAAAAATAACATTAGAATGAAATTGAATGAAAAATTCAAGAAAAGTTATTTTCAAGTTTTGATTGTCCCAATATAAGAAAAAAGGTGTTCAACTGCATTGAAAAAAAAACTTATTTTTGCTTCTACTCAGTACCCTGTATATTGAAATCTATACTTATAAATGCAAAAGTCATTCACTCAATACTCACTCATTCATCTATATTTCTCGGTTCCGGTAAGTTCTAGGAAGCCAAAATTTGATATATAAGGCGTTCCAATGAAAACTTGACCCCGCCTGTAAGTCTGAAATGGACGTGTAATCGAAAATTCCAAAAGGATATGATATGGGAATCATATCCGAAACTTCACCCCCCTGCGGTCAGCAATTACCCCCTTTTTTTTTCAGTCAGTGGCATGGGGGGTCGAGTGATGCATCATTTGAAAGGTCTTTTGTCCCTCTATAACTTCTGTGATTTGTTTAGAAATTGGTTCATTCGTTATTCAGAAATTAAATGTTGAACGTTTTATTTAAGAAAAAACAAAAAATTCGCTGTCGCTTACAAAAGTAATACCAATGACAACACAATTAAAGGATAAAGTGTTCAAAATGACCTCCATCTAGTTCCATACAAGAATACAGTCTACTTTCGAAAGCGTTCCTTATATTGTTGACGATGATTGATCTGGATGATTCGTATTATAAATTCTTGCATCAGCTTTAGCACATTAATTATTTCGATAATAGGTTGCATCAATTTCTATTCTTTCTTCAGTAGAATAAACCATGTTGGAACACAGTGAATAAGGAGACTGAATAATAATTCGTGAAGAAGTGACAGTGACCAACTATCTAACTTTTTGTTCTGCGACAACTAGATTCAACAAAAACTAACAGTGTCCTCCATTTTGAAACGTTTAACACTAATTAAATGAATTCTACAAATATAGAATACCTGCGACAGACATCTGACTCCGGACATCTTCAATAATGTAAGGAACGCTTTCGAAAGTAGACTGTATTATTGTATGGAACTAGATAGAGGTCATTTTAAACACTTCATCCGTTGATTCTGTTGCCATTGATATGACTTTGGTTCATTTCCTTAATAAAATGAGCGACAGCAAATTTTCTGTTTTTTTTTTAATAAAACGTTCAACATATAATTTCAAATGATGTATCACTCGACCCCCCATGCCATTGAAAAAAATATAGGGAGTAGTTGCTGACCACAGGGGGGTGAAGTTTCGGTATGATTTCAATATCAGAATAAGTCCCCCTAAAAATGAAAATATCCAAAATGGGGCGCCCTCCTGGGGATAAAAGGGGGCAGTTACATAATATGAAAATTACCTTTTTCATCACTGTTTCTCCGTATTGCTATATTTTCAGAGGCTGAAATTGTGTATGTTGGTTCGTTTTATGTTGCAGATGTGCAATAAGAAAGGATTTTTATATATTCCAACTGGGGCGCTAGCCGTGAGGAAAAAGCCGCGTTCATAAAATAAAGTCATCTTTTCTTTACTGTTTCTCCATGCCCTTAACTTTTCGGTGGGCGAATTTATATTCATTATCAGCATTGCACCCGTGCGGAGCAAGGGCGATATGCCAGTTTTTCAATAAAGCTCAATGCATTGATTTTTCATCTCAAATCTCTTATGTAAACTTGATATAACACACTGTATAACGAAACAAGAATAGATAATAAATAATTTTTTGTATCCTCACAAATAATGTATTTATTACCTACAGGGCTGCAGTCCCACTAAATGCACAAATTATAGTGAAGGACACAGGCGAGGCGTAATCCATCACTCTTGCAGAAACTTAGAGACTTATTCATTGTGGCACCTTTTATGCTCGTTTCTGAATTGAAATTCAAAAATATAAAAACATTATCAGCCACCATCTCACTTTGGTCCCGTTTCATATATTTGTCCTATAAGTATATTATGAAAATCACCAAGTATATATTTTTTTCAGTTCATTTTTTATTTTTCAAATTACTGTCGGGTCTACATATGAAAAATGTACCATTCAATCAATACCTGAAATAATTTAAAAGGATTTGAATGAAAACTCACCTTATTCACGGCATATTGTCCAGAAATTTCCCTCTTTTTCAATACGGGATCTTTGACTATACTAACTCCGTGATTTTGGGCAGTTCCTTCACATAAATCTTCAAATCTTTGCCTTGAAATAAAAATGTTTGTATAATATAAAGAAACAATCTCAAACAAGATGTAGCAGATAAATACACTGATAATTGAATACACTGAAAATAATCAAACTTAAATTTATTTCACTTTAAATACAACAAACACTTCAACTAAAACTACAACTATTATTCGAATGTCTATCGCCTTACTAAATCGCTCCGAGTACCGCACTGTAACTTCCACTTG
>WOGO01000321.1:0-25424 GCA_015342085.1 Leptinotarsa defecta
GAAACGAATCCCTTTGAATGTTGAATGCATTATTTCATTTGTCTTTTTTAAGTATTTAAATAATTTTTTAAAGAAAAACGTTGAAATGATAAGTTTAAAATGCGTTGTTTTAGAGCTCGATTTTCGTCAAGAGGAACATTCCCCAGTGAGGAGAGTTTATTATCGAATGAAAAATGCCTTTGAAATTTTTTGATAGTGCTTGAAAAAACGTAGGAAATAAATCAAAATGACAAAATTTACGTTTCTTATGATATCTCAATAACCTGCCCTGATGTCCCTGATTTGTTTGTTCCACTTGACAGTGCTTCTATGAATGCAACTTTTACCCTATTCGACCAACCTTCTAACTATCCTAGTTTGAAAGTTACCAATACAATCCCATTAAAAAAGTGGCCATTCTGTATACCACGATAAAGTAGAATACATATTTATTGAGAAAGACACAGGACTTCTGAAAAAACCTAATAGAAACATGACAAGTATATTATTGTTCAGTTTTTTTCAGATCAGTCAAAAAAGTTGTATTCTTATGCAATACGGGACAGCTCTGTTTCGATCTGCTTCAGATCTCCCCAGTGGTGTCGAGTCGAATTATGCCCTTTTCCCTTGACCTTTTCCTCGAGTAGGAATTTCTGTCTATTCTTTTTTCTGAATGAAATTGTTTTTCTCATTTTTTTATATTGAAGATTTCCTGTTGTTCACACCTTTTTTCAAGGATATATCCCCAATAAAGGTAATGGAAAACATCGGTTTCAGAGGGACATCGCTGAAATTATTTGAAAGCTATCTCTCTGATAGGAAACAGTGCGTCAAAATAAATGAAACACTTAGTTCTTACTGTACCATAGAATATGGAGTCCCCCAAGGAACGGTGTTGGGACCTCGCCTATTAAATATATCTACTTGAATGATTTGTTTAGGGTCAAAGCAGAAGGTACCATTATTAGTTTTGCTGATGATAGAGCCGTACTATATCGCGCTGTTACTTGGAAAGAATTGAAGGACAAGGTTGAGGGAGATTTCATAAAAATTGTCAGTTGGTTTAGGAGTAAGTTGCTCTTAAACCTTTGTACCTTTCACTCATTTCAGCAACAACTTGCCAAATTATACTTCGTTGGAAATCCATGATGGCAATGACACAACGACTATAAATATGAAAAAACATATAAAATATCTTGGCATAATAATAGACAACAATGTAAGATGGAATTAGCACGCAGAATATGTTGAGAATGAAATAAGGTTTCTTTTGAACAAATTAAAGTTTTTCAAAAATATTTTTAACATAGCACAGCTACGAACATTATATTTTAGTCTAGTACAGTCGCATATCAATTATGGAATAATTGTATGGGGAGGTAATACTGATAATCACCTGAGGGTTATCAATGCCACTCAAAAATGTCTCATTAAAATTATTTTCAATAGAGATTATACATATCCGTCTGAAACATTTTTCACAAAATCTAATTTTTTTACAGACATTTATATTTTCTAAGTCTTACAATGTATCATAGAAAATATCAAACAAAGTTATTGTCTGTGGATCACTTTCACAATACCAGATTCAAGCAAAAAACCTCAAGGATTCCTAAAGTAGGCACATCTCGAAGTCAAAGATTTCTCACATACTTGTGCCTAATTGCCTATGCAGAAGTTCCATTTGAAATAAAGTCTATTACAAGTGATAACAGATTTAAAGAAGAACTGAAATTATGGTTAACTAATATATAACAATAGGTAAGATAAATGAAATATTGGAACGAAAAAATGAAGTAGTGAGACAGAAAGAAAAAGCAGATGTTCTCACAAAAAATAATGAAAATATTTACAAGTATAAATGGAAATAATTTCACAATTCATGATCTACATCAGCCATATGTTTTAATTCACATCTTTCATTATTGTTCACCATGTTCTGTACTGTTGCAATCTTTCTGAACTTGGACTTACCTTGTAGAATAGAGAGCAACTCTACAAAAGTGCAGTCATCAAGGACTATATTAAGAACAGAACATTGAATGAAATATAAGACATATGACTTTCAATTATTCTACGTATATGGTGTATGAATGATGAATGTTATGACCGATAGTTTAGTTTGTAATATTGTTTGTTCACTGGTTCATGTTCATGATGTCTTTATTTATTTTTTCACTTCAAATGACATCACACACAAAACGTCTTAACTTAGTTTATTGTTTCAGTTTTTTTTCTCATACACAAGCTCTATGAGCTTCAGTGACTTGTCATGTTTATTTCTGCATTTCTTCTTGTTTACATGTATATGTATTCAATGATGAAATGAAATAAACATTATTATTATTATAATTATTATTATTAATAATATCTCAAGAAGCATGTCATAGTTTTTTTGTGTCAACAGCATCGAATAGCCTCGTGTTCTGGGTAGGCAATATTAATAACTCCCTAAGCTACCTAGCATCATGGCTATTCGCAGTCCATTATCTATCTAAAGTTGCAGAAGCATCCCAACTAGATAAATTCTGTCAAGAAGAATATCTGGTCGTGAAGGGGCTCGAACTCAAGATTTTTCCATCGGGAATCGTGCGCACAACTATTACGCCAATGTACATTTGATTGTTATTGAGCATTATAAAAGAACTTAGTAAATGAAGGACTTCATTTTCATTTATAAACAATTTAACGGTATTCTTTATTTTCAAGGAGTGATGTTCTACAACCTGGTGACCAGAGATTCCATAGGATGCTGGGACTTGAGAAAACCCTACAGGAGAGAAAATCTGGGCGTCATTGCCAAGAGTAGTGAAACTCTCGTATTTCCGAACGACATGAAAATAGACCAAAACCGCAGACAAAGTGTATGGGTTTTAACCAACCGATTGCCATTTTATTTGTACGAAGGGCTGGATGAAGATAAATTTAACTTCAGGGTTATGTCTGCTTTCGTCGATGAAGCTGTTCAAAACACAATTTGCGATCCCAACGTCAGAGTTTTCAGGAGATGATGAATGTTATTAGTTTCTCAATGAATTTGATGAATGGTTTATGATTTTTACGTAACAGAACTGCGAAATACTTTTCTTGGTGTACTACGATCAAATTGGCACCCTTCCCAAGTTTCAAAAAGAAAGTTACAAAACAGTACATATCATGAAAAATGATAAATGAAACCCGCAATGCTTATGCTTGTGAATTTTCAAGGATTCCAAATAATTGAGTTTGCAACCCTTCCTTGCATTGTACAGAATTTCAGTATCGTTTAGATTCGGAAACTTGTGGTTACATGCCAAGGAATGGGTTGAAAACGTCGAATCATTTTTTCCTAGTCTGAAGGACCTTTCATTTTCAGCATACCGTTTTTGGAAATTTCGGCCAGATTGTCCCACATAAACACTCCGGACACTTAAGCTTATAAACTCCAGATTTTTCCAACTTGTTGACCTTATCTTTGGCATTGAAAAGGAAATGAGATAACCTGGCATGTGGTCTTAATGCTACTTCCACATTGTTTTTTCTGAAGAAACCCGCAACTATAAATGAAGTTATGACTTATTTTGATATAAGATC
This sequence comes from Leptinotarsa defecta, assembly GCA_015342085.1. Taxonomy (NCBI): domain Eukaryota; kingdom Metazoa; phylum Arthropoda; class Insecta; order Coleoptera; family Chrysomelidae; genus Leptinotarsa; species Leptinotarsa defecta. The sequence continues at coordinate 3,553 of WOGO01000321.1, forward strand.
ATTTACAAATATTATCATACAAATTTTGAACATTTAAACTGAGAAATCAGTAAACAAAGAAATCAAATTGTTTTTTCATAATAAGTATATATTTCATTTATCCTAAGTTTCTTTCCTGAAGTATAAATTCTTTGATTAATTTTTTAAATTTTAGTATACTTCCACAGTTTTTTATGTGATCAGGCAATTTATTTAAAGCAGAAAGAGAATCATGATTGAATATTTTTTCCCTAAAGAGCTTGCAGCATCGAGATGAAACAATGATTTATTATCTACCATAATATGAAATATTTTCAGTAGATCACATAACGAGGTAAATAAATGGATTATGCTACATCTTAAAACCAATACTTCCACATAAACCACAACAAAAATAAATAAACATTCTAGCTATAGTTACACCAGGATATAATTAGAACTGAAATATAATTAAGGAGTATTAAAAAAAACATGTTTCATTGATTTTATTGTGTGTAGGAATATGGATCATATTTTTTCTCCGAACATTGACATGATGCACATCTGTCCTATATATAACTTTCCTATGTAAATATTTGGGATTTTTGAATTTTAGTATTTTATAGTAAAAACTAAGACCATGTAATTTGAGTCTATTATACATACTCTCAACCATTCCGCGTCCTTCAGCTTATGTGAAATTCTTTCTCTCCTCCTAATGTGATGTATCACCACAATTTATACATGAACCATAAACAAAGTCACAGTGATTGAAATGGGACAATATCATAGTATCGCTCAACATTTTGTTCACTTCCAAACTTAAATATATTCTCTGCTGATATACCAACTTCAATGACGAGTAACCTTTTCGAAGTTTTTCCGTAACATGTGCTTTGAAACATAATTTAGAATCTATGAGTACCCCTAAATTTTTGCAGCTGTCTCTGAAAGTCGTATGTACACTATTTTTGTCAAGCAAGCTGAGAACCTCAACTTTTAATTTTTCAAAAAAACTCATAAAAGCTTCCGAACAAAATCTATAGAAGGCGACTTCTTCACAAAAAAATCAGATATGATTAAGCTGATATCCTAATGGTATAAATTATTTTTCTATAGTGACGTTATCAGCATAAATTATCTCGATAAGTGGCTTCGGTTTGTGTACGTATCAAGATGATAAACGAAAATTATGTAGAACAAATATCATTGCAAGAAATTTTAGTACCATAAAACAAAAAAAATAACTGTAAAAATGAGTGAACAACTTGATGAAATTCTGGTCGATATTCCCAATAAATTTTTGGACACGTTAGCAGATACATACAGGAAATCCGGGAAAGTTCCTTACGCTAGCAGTCTTTTGAAGCATGGCAAAAAGCTAAGAGAAGCAGGAAAAAATTTTATAACCTTCATGTCTCCTGGAGACAGCTGGAAAGAAAATGGTAGCTTATTCTTTGCTTTAATGCAGGTGAGTATATAAAGGTGTTTTTCAATGTTGACAATTTTTATCGTCATTTTTCAGTTCCCTCATAAATATCAAGTTGCAATTTTTACCTTAACCAACAACAATGAAAAAATATATGAAACTTTAATGAAAACGAATAGGATAGATTTCAATAAAAATAAGGTGGTGTTTTATGCCTTACCTAATTGTCTTTACCCTACGATTTTACGTGTGATTGAAGATATGGCTCTGAAAATCGAGAAAACAAATGTAAATTACATCTACACCATGTGGAGGAAGGATGCTTTGAAATTCCAAATAGAGTAAGTTTAAAAATTGTTGAAAATATTACAATCACTTTTGTTCACCTTATTTGTAAATAACTTACCAATCACAGAAGTATGGTAACAGACGAGAGATATTCTTATCTAACAAAAGTGACTATAGGTAATTATCTCGGGGAGCTGTCTTGCATAAATTTCTGTGGGATATAATTCAATGTCCAGCATGGTATAAATCGGGAAAGTAGTTGTTTTCCGGTAGGCATTTACCATATGTATGCATATCTCGTATATGTATCTCTCCTCGATACGGTATTCAAATTTTTTTCTGCCAAAGAACTGATAAATGGGATGTTTCTTTCCCGTTTGGGAAGAATAAACATCCCATGGAGTTGTTACTAGTTAACAAGACGACGGTTTCATACATGCAGTTGAGCCGCGTTGAAATTAATCAATTCTCAGGGATTTTGTGGTTTTGGTCGGATCTTTCCTGCACCAAGGAGAGATAATACCTTGAAATTGGTATGTAGGAGATCTACTCGAAGAATTTCAACATGGTCATGCTGCTGAATGAACGAGAAACATCTGCGAGACTAATTTCGGTGAGGTGTCTTGCGTAAATGTCTGTTGGATAATTCAATACCTATGCAACTCAAAATACGTCTTAGTAATTGATAATTTTCTTTTCACCCACAGATATTTTTATGAAAATATATGTAGGTATGCTTTAAGCAGTGGCGGATTTACTAGCAGGCTGAGTAGGCTTGAACCTAGGGCGGCGGATTTTAGGGGGCGGTAAATTTGTGCCAAATTTTTTTTTGCCTTACAGAAATAAAAAATGAATAAATACCTAAATACCATTACATTTCACCATTTAATTGAACCTGTCAAAGTGGGGAATTTGACGTTTGTCAATCTGCTAATACTTTTTTATACTACGTATGTGTGTTGGTAGTCTTATTTGGAGTGAGGTGCGGGACGTGCGGGAACCCCTGACGATCATTCGCTAAGAGTGTCTGGCCAAAAAGAAAGCGCGGGGGACGGTTGGGTCGCCGAAGGAGCCGAACGTCACGTTACGTGTGGCAGCACTGAGTTCGGGAGCAAGATAGAAAGATATAAAGCGGCTATACAAACTGGGAAGTCCCGTCACGTATCGTATTTAATTTTTGTCAAAACAAAAATCACCTCGGATAATTGCGTCTTGCAATTTCTAATTGAAAGTATTTAGTGGGTTGTATACATAATTTGTCAATCATTTATCAAAAATTAGTACAAGTATTCTTATATAGTTTAATAATTGTGATGAATATACCAATTGTTTAGAAACTGTGCAGTTATTTTTGAAATCCAATGATGTTAAAAACAGATTATTAACATTTTTTTTTAAACATTATTTAGAAACTGAGAAAATTTATTAAACTGATTTAGAATTAGTTTAGAAAATTTACAGGACAGGTTTAGAATGATTGTAATCAGTTCTTAATTTTTCATAAGATATGAATTTTTTTAAAAACAAAATCATTTTTTAGTCTTTTAATTCTAAAATATTTTCATCCACCGTCTTTTGTCCGTGTAGGGTATCGAAATGCAGAGGTCAGAAGGGGGCGGCAAAATTTGAATAGCCTACTGGCGGCAAATGTGTTAATCCACCACTGAGTTGACTAGTAGTTTTCTTCATCTCCTGAAGACGCCAACTTGGTTGGTGAGACGTGTTTCGAAGAGAATATTGCATTTCTAGTTTTTGGGAAAAGTGCTTTTTTCGAATTTCTTCAGAGTATATCAAAATCAGAACATACTTTATTGTTGAAATAACAAAATTCTTATTTGAAAAGTCAGTTGGAGTATATAGTTGTGTTACCATTTTTCGTGTAGACTTTTCATATGAGTCTGCAACCACATAAACTTCATATTTGACAAAGTATTGAAAACTTTCTGGAGAATTTGTATTGAATTCTGTCACTACATCTTTTCAAGAAGGTAATACCTTCATGAACAACAAATGTTTGATTAGCTGGTTTCACTTTCCTTTACTGAAGTTTATTTCAAGTCATTTTGAAATATTCTATTCAAAGCTCTATCTCTAGGTTGTCATGTCAATTTCAGATGGATGATATAGCCATACCTATGATAGTTGGTAATATGGAAGATATTGCTGCAGGCGACCCTTCCCAATCTTCTTCGGGAGCAGATACTAATAGTACCATTCATCAGTATGAAAAAGAGGCAAGGTAACTACAAGCATAACTTGACCTTCAGACTTTGATATTTTATTTTTTCCAGAATAAAAATTGATTATGAAAGTTTATCAGATAACCTGAAAGATCTCGAAGAAAAAGATGAAATCAAAAAGATGGCTGACAAGCTCATGAAATCCATTCATAACCTGCAAGACACGCTTACCAAGATTCAGGCACCTAATATGAAAGCCATAGAAAAACTTCAGTTGGCTTGTGGAAAATTACAATCCACCAATGAAGAATTCCAAAAACTCCAGAAGCAGAACAATAAATCGAAGGCTGCTTTCGAAAGAATCAAACAACAAAGATATGAGCGCTTTACAAAATGTTTTGATCACGTTTCTAATGAAATTGACAACATATACAAGGCATTGGCTCAAAATCAGTCTGCTCAGGCATTTTTGGGTGCCGAAAATCCCGAAGAACCCTATTTGGATGGAATAAACTACAACTGTGTAGCTCCAGGAAAACGTTTCCAGCCAATGTCTAATTTGTCAGGAGGGGAAAAGACTGTGGCTGCACTAGCTTTACTGTTTGCCATCCACAGTTATCAACCTGCTCCATTTTTTGTGCTGGACGAGGTGGATGCAGCTTTAGATAACACAAATATTGGCAAAGTGGCGAAATATATCAGAGAGAAGACAGAGTCTTTACAAACAATTGTTATTTCTTTAAAAGAGGAGTTTTATTCACATGCCGATGCACTAATAGGGATTTGCCCTGAGATAAAGGTGAGATATGTACTTTAAATGTATGCCCTGTATTATAAAATGCAATCAGAATTGTCCCAGGATTGACTGAAAGGGCATGCTGTCGTTTTTTGTCATTCCAGAATGTATTATCGGAAGCGTTTTTCAAGTCTTCTCCAAAATAAAAGGAAATGTGAAATGCCATGGGTGATAAGCATATTTAATATCTTCCTTTAAAAACCTTGGCTCACTAAATTGTATAAAGAAATTGAGTTTTTTTGTTAACGAAAATCCACCAGTCTCCTTTAGACACATTTTTCTATAATTTTCGCAAGTGTTATTATCAATGTCATGTCTCCATTTGCACAGAAAGGAATTACATTAGAGGCTTTTAGAAAATTTGTATTGATAAAGCATTGTATTATTAGGCAGGTTTTTGACCATTTTCAACTCTTAAAGATTTGTTTTATCTGTTATAATAATATCAATTAAATTAACTACTCGATCATGAGGAGAGTGAATGTTATCCAACAATGTTTCTTCAATTGAGCAGAAATAATTGAATTCACTCGAGATTAATGGAGTATTCAATTTTTGCTTTAAACTATCAATTACTTCCAAGTTTCTTTTAATTTACTTGATTTTTTTATTCTGTTCGTGTAGGGGATAGTTTTTGCTATTTTAATGTGATATCGATTTTGCACTGTAGGTGAATTATTGTAAGAAATATACTGGCGTCAATTTTGGAATGTATTACCAGGTTCACTTATCTTTTTGTAATCCACTTTTTTTGAACATTTTTTTAATTTTTATTCTTTGATTTGGAAATGTTTTGTTGAATGAATACAATAACATACGATAGTGTTCTACAAAAGGTTCTTCAGATAATAGAATTTGGTTACAGTTAGTTGAAACACACAAATCACAGAACCCACTGTGAGTTGCAGCACAATTGTCTTCCATATTTGAGCTTCATATTGAATGATGCTTTGTCGAAGAATGGTTCTAACATATATTCTCTGACAGGTACAGATCTGCTGAGGGCTTTTCGTAAGGTGTTTCCTGCAAGAAGTGTTTGTCTTCAAAAAACACCTAACCAATGATTGAAAACTTCTAATATGTAGTTGGAATAGCTTCAAAGTAAGACTAGGATCAACTAAAAGTTCTGGTTTATTATAACAAACTTAACTTTACAAAATATTCAATTTGACATATCAACATTATCTATTATACCTAATGATCCAATAATATTTCAATAAAAGAAATTATAATGATTCACAACATACTTTCACCTTGAGTTACAAATTTTGAGAAGGGTAACTCAACTAAAATTTCAAATTGTTAACTTTGATAGGGGTTTAACTTTTCTACCACACCTCGTGACTACAACAGATTCGTCATCAGGTCTGGATAGATTATCATCTTCATTGGTTTCCCTGGGATCTTTGGTTCTTTTCTGCTGAATCTTTCCTTTTTGTTCTTCAATTCTATGTGCCTTTTCAAATCCGTTTTATCCTCGACAATTAGTTACCAGTGAATAGATTCTTTGTAGCAGTCTTTATGAAGTACCTGTGGCCATTCTTAGGAGAAAAACGCGAACAATTTTATAAGGCAATTTTCGGAAGAAATCAATTCTTGCAGCATCAGTTGACCTTCATTCTTTCCATTTTAATGTGAGCAGTTGAAAATAAATATTTGTATTCAACATAAAATTCTAATAATTTTTTCGAATCCACAAAATCATTCATGGTACCAAGAATAATCTTGTCGAGAATATGATATTGAAGAAGTAATACATCTTCTTTTCTTTCTATGGTCCATATCTTCTTCGACAATATAATTTTGTGCGGGCCAATCTTCAGATGATTTTTCAAGCCATGTAGGACCCCCCCCCCCACTGTTTTGATTCAATTGAAAGTTTTGGAAAACGTCCTCTGGAAGTAAGATCAGCTGGATTATAGTCACCTGGAAGATGAAACCATGCTTCCTTTTTAGCAAGTTTTCGTATTTCTTTTACCCGGTTTCATATAAAAGGTTTCCAATTATCTTGTTTTGAATCAGGCTGAAACAGTTGTTGAATCAGTCCACCAAGAAACTGGTACGCCCAATGACTATTTTCAGTTAGTGTCTTCCATAATCTTGTTCCAATCATGGCTGCCAATGTATGTATGTATGTATGTATATAGTAGGGAGGGTGAGTGTATACCTACAGCACCTAGGTCATCGTCCATCCTATCCTTTCCAGACAGGTGGACAGGTCACTAGGAAACATCTTTATATCGGCAGATGTAGGCCAAGACTCGCCGAACACACACTCTCTTTGGCAATCTTGAGGTATCTCACGGCGGCCTCCTCGAAGGTTTCAGAAGGTGCAGCGACATTACTGTCGTTGGACGGCTTTTTCAACCTTCCTGGGTTTCCCTTGATGAAGGTGTTCAAGGTTTCTCCCAGTTCCCCAAGGGGATCATTCATAACCCTGCGGCCATTCAGCTGTCGACACGCTTCCTTACACCTTAGCTTGGGTAGGCTGGTATACGGTGGCATGTTTCGCAAAGGCTTTTGGGGAGTTTTAGTTCCCCTCACCCTACTTATTTCTGCCACTGACCAGGAGTCCGGCGATCCCGTCCGTAAAGCCACATATTGGCTTCCCGGACAGGGCCTCCAGTCCTCTGGCCGTTCCCCTATCCGCCACCTGGGGACTTGCCCGATAAATAGCCCAACCCACGGAATGGTTGCCAATAATTCCAGGCGAGGTATGTTAATTGGATAAATAGAAGAAACTCGAGATTTGGCTTCAACCAACTGTACACTGTAAGAATAATGACTTGCATCACAAAATACTTGTAAGCTCCAATGTTTGTAAGACGTGACCAAACATCTAGGAATTTTAAGATGCATAAGACAAAAATTATCTTTCAACAAAGCCAAAAAAACAAGTTTTAATTTCATCACTTACTTCTTTATCCCATCCAATTTTATCATTTTAAATTTTCTGCAGTATCAATTCGGAACATAATTGTAGTATAGTTGAGCTGATTGCAATAATCACTTTCTAAACTTATAGTCGATGTGTTTATTAATTGTAATAATAAACGTTACATAAACATTATATAACTGTCAGTTGAAAACTAAAATTGTAAACAGGTAGACACTATATGAATATGAATAACAACTGAAGGAACATGATACTACATTTCTCCCTACCAAAAACAAAACAAAGAATGAATGTGTATGAAAGGTTTCTCAGAATTCTTGGCATGTTCCTGTTTTTGTTTCACTTGGTTAGGTTGATTTAAACGAGGTCTTAACTGGTCTCCATGCTTTCTTTTTGTCGTTTCATTTACCTCAACAATATATGAATACGGTCCAATTGGATCCTTTACCAAGTGGATTATTCACCCAGACTGTCTGATTAGGATTGAATATCGAGTCCTTTGAACCACGATTATGAATTCGTTTCTGATCAAGTTATCCATGTTTTGTAATAAGTCAGGTTTCAATTGCTCAAACAGTATGCGTAAATTTCATCCAAACATCAATTCGTTCGAAGCCCTGCTCATCGAACGTTGTATAGTATTACGATAAGTCATCAAGAAACTTCTTGACATTTTTATTGATTCTTCTTTTGTCCACTAGCTGACATGCCATCTTTGAAAGTATTCACTGCTCTTTCTGCAAGTCCGTTTGTCTTGAGATGATACGGTGTTGATCGGATATGTGTGATACCATAAGACTTACAAAATAATCCGAACTCTTCAGCGGTTAACTGAAGACCATTATCTGACACAATTATTTTCAGATAACCTAATCTCGAAAACTCTTCACGAAACACGTTTATTGTTGATAACATCGAAATAATCTAGCCAACGTGTATAAGCATCTACTATGATTAGCCACATTTTTCCTTTGAAAGGTCCGGCAAAGTCTATATGCACACGCGACCATGGTTCTGAAGGAGCATTCCATGGATACAATGGAAGTTTTTGATCATTTTGTTAAGATTCTTGACACGGAGTACATATTTTAACGAAACTTACGATGTCATTGTCCACGTTTGGCCTGTACACATGTAAACATGCACTGGATTGCATGGCAGTTATACCAGTGTGTCCATCATAAAGCATCATCAATACCTCACGTCGAAGTACTTCTGGAATACATATTCTTTCTTTCTAAAGAAGAATATTTTCTTCAAATGAAAGTTCTTCACGTTTTTCAAAGTACGGAAGAATTTCGTTAGGTAGTTGTTATCAGGCCAACAGGATTGTATGTATCTTATAACTCTGATGAGAATAACATCACTTGATGTTTTTGACTGTGAAACTTTCTTTGTGATGGAAGGTGGTGTAGTCTAAGATGCAGAAATTGAATCATTTTAGGTAGTCCAGCTTCTTCCAAAGGTGATGCTTTTGTATCAGGACATGATAATGCGCCTGCAGGTGCTTTTTTTTACCTGGCTGGTACGTTATGTCAAAATCATAGCTATTCAATGTCATTGCCTATCTGAGAAGTCTATTACTAGCAATCTTTGGTGTTTCATGGTCTTTACTAAATATTTTTTCTAAAGGCTTGTGGTCTGTTAATAGTGTAAAATGTCTTCCATATAGATAAAGGTGGAATTTTGTATCTGCAAACACGATTTCTACTTTATCTATAGTAGAATATTGGGTTTCTGCATCACTCAAAGTGTGTGGAGCATAACCAATTGGTTTGAGTTGTTTGTTAGGGAATTCGTGGAATAAGACTGACCCAATACCCTTCGAACTCTCATTACTTGTGACTACTACTGGCAGTTCATGATTGAAACGTACCAGAGTATCTGATGAACTAAGGATATTCTTTAATTCATGGAATAGTTTTTCATCATCAACTGTCCACTTGAATGTTGAGTTGTTTTTCAGGGTTTCTATATAATGGAGTGCAAATAACATGTAGATCTGGTATAAAACGTCCATAATAAGTTATCTATCCCAAAAAAGGTCTGAATTCACTTATAGGGGAAAGTTGGCCAGGTTCAACCATTTCAGATGAAATCAGCTGTAGCGTAATTAAATATGAATAATAAGATGGGTTTGTCTACTACACCGTGGACGTCAGTCCCGTGTTTCAGTTGCCATTGGGCAGTTGGTCATTAGATATTTTCATTTTGAATTAACATTACCAAATGGTTGAATCTGCCCCTATAGTATGGTACTTTCAACCGATGGTATGTAAATCAATAAATGATTCTTGTGGTAGTTTTACAGATATTTACTCAGTTTATATACTATGTAAGTCAAATTTATACTTATCAAATTCATATGATAAGTGAAAAAATCTATTTTGAATGAAAGTAATGATAATGTTCTGGTCGTTTTGGCTGCTTTAAGTGTGTCAGCTTCAACACTAAATTTCAGCAATTAATAATTGATGTATCTTCCACAGCTGGATAATAAAACTTATCACTTGGTACCTTACGGCATATTGAGGTTAATAATTTCTATTTCAATTTCTACGTAATGAACGACGCACAGAACGGTAAAAGCACCTAAAACGTGGCCAAAAATAAATTCTCACTTTTTTAAAATATAATGGATACAAATTGACATATTGTGATATTCTTAATATAAAAAAAAATCAAATATGAAGATAAAATAAAATATTTTTTTGTGTTGAAAAAAGGTTTATTACATAAGACATAAAATGGGACAAAGGCAAAGAATAACATTATTACAAATAAATAAAACTCCAAAAAAATATGGATCTTAATAGCATAGTCAACAAATTTCATTTCAACATGAATTTTAATGAATATCATTCCTGAGGAAGGCTGTCATCCAATTTAAAAAATTGCTTAGCCTCAGATCTAAATGGTTGCTTTGGTTTGTTTTGTTTTCGCCTCATGCTACTAAGATATGGATCCGAAGTAAGCAAAAGTCGATTAAGTATATCTTCGTTACATTCTCCTCTTCTGGAAAACTTTCTAGAAAAACTCTCTGTACTGTCGGAAGTGTTCAATTCGAGCTTCCGCAGCTTCTTCCGATAATTGTCCAATCGGTAACAAGGCATGAGCTATAACGCTTGATGAGTGGACCAATATTTTGTGTACTTTATGCAACAGATTGCCAAGGGTATAAATTTATGTACATTTCTGTTGTACTTTTAGCGTAGCTTGAAAATTTGTCTAAGTTTAATTCAAAGCCAGATGACAAAACCACCAATATTTTTTGAAATCTTTTTATTAATTCTATGTCGATGCCCGTTATTGAAGCTGCTTCTTCAGCGTTCTGGAAGAATCTTCGTGAAGTGTTACCATCATTTGTGTTGCCATACCCAACCTTAGAAATATCCACGAGTAATCCCAACTTGTCTTTAAAATCTTTTTGAATGTCTTTCTTTGCATTTTTGTCCTTTACGCGACTCTTGTAGACTTTACCATGTAGTAAAGTCTCACCATTAAGCCATTCTTGGTCTTTTTCTGAGAAACGACTTTCTGTACTATTACAAGCAATCTATTTACGTTTATATATCACTTTAAAAGTCTTAACTACTTTTTGAAGTTTATCACTTTTTTTCGAGGGGCACTTGGTTATTTCAACCTATTTTTCATCCAAATCCTGTAGCTTTCTGTCAAGCAGTCGCTGTGGACCTGCTCTAACAAGCTTGTGTAGTTTTTTCTTATCATAGATGTAACTGAAGGTCGACAATCTGTAACAATTGATAAAATATCACTTAAAACTATAATTTCAACAGAAAAATTCTATGAAATGTGAATACATGTGAATGATTTTGCATCATAAACTTATTCTAGAAACTTTGAAGTGTCATAAAAGTTATTATTATTTTGTTGCAATTAGTCGCGCATATTCAAAATATCCACGATTGCTGAAGAATGACGAAAAATACAAGTTTAATTTTTATACAAACGATTTTACAATCTATATTCGAAAATAAAGCCTATTAAATAAAACTTATGTATCTTAAAATGTAGTACATACCTTGACCAACAACATCCAACCAATATAACACAAATTATAAATTATTAAGTAAGCAAACAAATGATATTTGAGGGGTTGTTTAAAACAAATAGATGCTTGGTGAACAAACGCTAGGTTTCAACTGCTCTCACGTCAATCTACCTATCTTAATGTCCATTATTACCTGTGACAATTGAAGTTGACAAATTTCATTTATGGCCATGTTTTAAGTGTTTCGCAGTATTATTCACGAGCAGAAAGTTTGAAACTTAAGTGAATTATGGCAACTGGTTGAATGTGCCCCGTGGTTGAATTTACCCCACTTTCACCTATTTGTAGGACTTGGCATATCATTTATAGCTTCAATGCATTCTGATGTAGAATGTTATCTTTCTGCATTAATTTTGTGACCCAAAACTGTTACACAGCTTTATAACCATCCACACTTCGATTATTGTGTTCCCACTTTCTAAAACTTGTTTTAGTCGTACCATATGTAAATCCTTATTGGGTGCAGTTATTAAAATATTCAAATAGCACACTGTTCCTTCGATATCTGCTTGAAGTTGGTCCTTTAAGTTTTGCGATAATAACCTCAGATTGTTGATGTAACTGAATATTTCCTTGCGATTTTGAAAAAATATCGGCCTCCGCTGAGTTTTGACGTATATTCAAAACATATGGATTTATCTTTACTGAAAAATCCCCATAAATACGAATGTTTTCATTCGAATTGATTGCCAAAACTATGGGTGTTGCCCATTCATATCCAGCACATCTTCTGCAACTAAACGATCCAGTTCAGCCCTCACCTGTTCTTGTAAGACTATAAGAACTGGTCTTGGTGTAACTGCTTTCGATACAACATTTTCTTTCATGTGTATCTTAACTAAGTGTTCACGAACTGCTCGAATTTGTCCATTAAATAAATCACTAAATTCCTCCAATGTAGCTTCATGTTCTGAAACTTGATTAACGTTGATTTCTATATCCAAAATGAGGGATGAATTCTTTGTCCGATTTTCGAGTGGTTGGATTTTTTTTTTGTTTTTTCTTTCTTGAATTCGGCATAACTTGTCTTCTGGTGGAAGAGGTATGTTAAAAGCAATACATCAATCCGAGACCAAATAAAGGAATGTCGACTGTTGTCGTCTCGACTGTAGCAAAGCCTGTTCCAAAATAAGTCCTGTTGCTTTAATTTCTTCCAGGGTGGCTGTATTATTCGGATGTTACCTAATTAATTCCTGTAGCCAGGCCATGTTGTTGATACCAATAACTAGTTGTTCTCGAAGATGTAACTTGAAACTATTGGAAAATTCACAATTTCTTGCCAGTCCACAGAGAATGTTCATGAACTGCATAATGGTTTCAGTGTCCCTCGATAACGAAGGGCAAATGCTACTCTCTCAGACAAAATATATTTTGTCTTACCATGATATTTGTTTTGTACGTTCACAATATTGTCAAAAGATTTTGTTGTGACTTCATCTGGCTCAAAATGATCAACCAAAATTTTAAAATGTTCAGGTCCTACCTTGCTCAAAAGCAAAATACGTCGTTTCACTTTAGTAGGCTCATCGTTTGTGTCCAGACCATGAAGTTGTAATTCCATTTCGAAACGTTATATGTAATACTCCCAGTCCTCTTTTTCCGAATAAAATTTTTCAAACTGGATATACCTTAAACTGTTTCCTTAAATTTGAATACCACAGTTCAAATCATCTGGTTGGTTCAGCTTATTGGCTGCTTGTGTTGAATGTTTTTATCACACTATTTGATATGTTTATCTGTCTTCTAAACTCTCACTGGTTTATCTTCGTCGCCATAAAATGTAGTATGGTTGAGTTGATTGCAATATTCACTTTCTAAATTAATAGTTGATGTGTTTATTAGTTCTAATAAACGTCACATAAACATTAGAACTCAGTTGAAAACTAAAATTGTAAACAAGTAGAGTCGCTATATGAGCATGAGCTGAAGAAACATGATACTACAAAAATGATACTGGACAAGAAAATCCAATAAGATTGAAGTATTTGAGAAATGGACAAAATAACTAACTCTCTTGGTTGTCAAATCTATGTTGGAATCTTTACTCCAATCAGAATTCAATTCCAGACTTTCCAAATATCTATTCCAGTTAAGACCCAAAACTGGAGACAATTCAGTTGCTAATTCAATGTTATCAAGAACTGTGTTCTCCAACCCTAGTAGCTCAAATTTGGCATCCTCAAAAAGAAGTCTGGACTCATCAATGAAGTTTTTCATATCTACTTCTCTATCCAAGATAGACAAGCAGTTATCGACATGAAAACTCTCCAGCATTTCAGGGTTTTTTGCTTAATATAATTGTTATTTTCAGTTATTCATTTTAATTTTATTGATTCCTTCAGGGATTTCAAATAATTCCGTATCATTTTAAACAATGCAAGTCTGAACTAATGAAATTCACCATAATTCAATATGATCAGCCAAAAAGCTAACTGTGCCATAAATTCAAATGCTGTTTGTTCTCCACAGTGGAAACACCAATTTTTATCTTTGCAAAATTTTTATATGACCATATCTCAAAACGAGTAGCATTGAATGACAGGTGGGATGTAAGGCACATGTTGATATGTCTGGGCAACACCACCCGCTCAAATGTTATTAGGGTTGTGGCTGTAGGTTTATAATTACTCCTATTCAACCGTTCAACATTAAAAGACACTGAAGGGACTTTTGATTACATACTGTCTAATTTTCTCACTTGAGGAAATATCTTCACACCCTGATAACACCTTTAGAGGTAACATTATTATGTGTTATATTCATTGAATAGCCCTTATGTTCGAGGATTTCATTGTTTACAAACTCATTAGCACTTTATCACTAAATTCTACTCCTATCCTATTTTTAATTCTAATAATGTTATAAATGTTCATGTATGATTTTTGCGATTTTTAAATGGTTGAGGTTTCCTATATTATTTACAGATTTTTCAGGGGAATTCAACAATTATTATGTATGAACCAATTGACCCTGCTTTGCAAAAAAGAATTGTTTTTTGTGGTTGTCCTTCATGGTTATTCATTTCAGAAATGTTTGAATCTCCTATCGTCCCTTCTCCCCTTGTTATAATTGTATGGTTGCATGTTGATTTTTCGTTTTGTGAATCATCAAATATACTTTCAACCTCCTCATCAGCGCTGTCAGTTATTTCATTTTAATTCTGAATTTCTAACCTTGGCGGAGGATAACCCCTACTATCCAAGCTTGTGACACCATACCATACATAAAAAATAACGTGAATTAAAGATGAAATATTTGTTGAAAGAAGAGCAAGCCTGGTGATGCGTGTAGACAGAATTCGCTCCCTCCAATCTTATACTCGCCTTTACACGACATCGGCTGGAACTAAACAAAGATAGCCAAACTAACTATAGAACGAAGTACTTGAATGTTGAATGACTTCAACTGTGTCAGACAAAATAAAAATAAATTTTGGTAAATGCATCAAGTACTAAACTTTTTCCAACGAAATCTTGTCCTTTTCAAAAGAGGAAGGACTATTATATAGGCGCTGTATATATTTTTCCAATTGAAAATGCAAATCGTTTGGTATTATATAGCATATGAAAAACATGAACATTTATTGAAATTTTTTGTTACAGCCTGCTGACTGCCTCATTAGTCAAGTACTCACCTTCGATTTGACCAACTATGAACAATTTTAACCAGGAAAAAAGAAAACTTTGTTTTGTATAAAATAATGTTTTTCGAACATATTCCTAAGGATAATTTTTTTTCTTTAAAGGTTATTCTATATTTTGTAGTTTTATTTATGAGTATTTGAAATCAAATGTAAATTTTTCATTAATGTTAAATAAATGTTTTGTATTTTTTCATATCGACCAGGTTCGGGGTGAATTAAATTGGTTCTGGAATAATTTAATAGTTTTATTAAAATAAATATAACAAATACACTTGAAATTATAACATAACAACACCAGACTTTGAAATTTTACAATTGCTTCTCCAAAACGAAAAAAATTGATTGTGTGTAACTCCCTATGAACATGAATATTTCCATAAATAAATTATATGGAATCTCCTCATTCATCAAAAAATGACATTTCTCAACCCTCAAACTACCACTTCTTTTGTTTCACGTCTCACTGATTAGTATTTTTTGTTCTAACGAAAATGTTAAGAAAAATATGATATTGAAGTACAATGGAGTCAAAATATGCTTTTCTTATCCAGGGAATGCTGTGAAAATTAAAATTTTCCAGGTCATAACAACGTCAAATTAAAATTTAAATTTGCCTTTGGTGAATGATTAAAAAAGTGGCGACTGGGGCTATGATAATTTGAATTTCATACCATAATAATTTTCATTTACCAAAATGTTTTCAATAGGGAAAATACATATTGTAATCAATCAACAAAAAAAAACTATGGACAGGTGTCTCGAGTTAATTCCACAACTATCAATACTATCATGACTCTTTTGGAACTTAAAATATTTTTAAAAAACAATGACCTGAATGATTTATACTTAAAATAAATTTTGACTACTACTGGAAAAATTATTGTGAAAAGAAACAGACCTGTGAGGCAGGTTTTGCAAATTTGACTAATATAGTAAGGAGGTAGAAAAAATAATGAAGCTTTCTTTACATTTTGATTATTAACTACATTTTAGAAAATATGGCTACCTATAAAATGTTTTATTTTCTTTCGAGTTGTACAGATGATCACCAATATTATTCAGTCACTACCATTATTATCATTATGTCATGGGCGATGAAACAAGTATTGAATTAATGGAATATACCAAGATTTCACTGGGCGTGATGTCATGACATTTTATTAACAACTATGTACAATAAGTTTTAACTACTACACGAATATTGAGCTTGAACCACATCATCCCAATGCCATGCAAAAAAAACAGCATATTATTAATCAAGTACAGGATAATCCTCTGATGACCTGTCTAGTTTACTTTTTATCGAGTTATTCGAAATTTGTTAGAACACCTAGGGTTATTTATATGTTATTTACTTCCACGGTTGGAGAAAATATGATAATAAATTGATAGATGTAGCCGTTACTACGTGGTACGAGATCATCATGAAAAGTTTCATTTTTCAAAATATGATAAAGCTATTTTCTGGACTTTTTGTCGGTAATAGACATTTATCAGTGGTGAGGCAACATAAGTAATATCTGGGGTTCTAACCCTGATGAAGTGTACTGTGAACACAAATAGAACCATGTATATATAACTCCACCGCTTTTGATAATGTTGGAAAGAAAAGCTTGAAAACATGTGTCATCCAGTCGACAAACTTGAAGAATAGTATTAAGGAGGTAGTAGCTACATAGAAATTAATGTTCAAAATCACATCTAATCGATTTTTCTTTTCGGAGAATTTTAGTAAACTAGACTGGTTTTACAAAAAGGTGATGTATATTAATATCCCAATATCAGAGAAAACCTGAATGATTGTTAAACTTAATGTGGTAATTTCTTAACTTTCATGAATCTTAAAAATTACTATCAGTCTCTCTGGTGCAATATAATCAATCTGTAAAAAATAATTTAAGGAACAGAGATTCATTCATCAGCATTCAAAGAAAACGATTATTCAGTCATCATTCACATTAATAAAAATTGTTCCATAAGTATAAATACCTTTGCAGAAGAGGCATTCATCTGGCAGCACTTTAATATTCATGGGTCATTAGTTTTAAGGGGGATTAATGTCATTTTCAACATCAAGTTCAAATATTTAAATTTTTTCCATATATGATTTTATTGCAGTAAGAAATTATCATGAATGACATCTAGGCAGGTAGTTAAGCTAATATTCAAATTAGCTTTATTTTACCTTTATTTTCAAAATTGTCATCTGGCAATGAAAGTTCATTGGTCCTGTTACATTTTGAGTGTCTCTTCTGTGAAGGTATTCTAAACCAAAGCCTAGATATTATCGAAAATAATTTGGTTGCAGAATGATCAAATTGAGAGTGCAAAAGTAAACAAAAGACGCGATAGTTTTTTTATTGAAGTATACCAATTAATAAGAAAAATCAGTAAAAGAACAATATCGTTAGGAAAAGGTCTAACCAGTAACAATTTTTTTCATCACCATTGTGTAACATATTTTAATGAAAACATTTGTTGTTGCTGTGAATTTATAATAAAAGATGAACCATATAATTTTTTTTCAATATTACAACTTATTTTTCTCAGATTGTTCCATTTTGAATAAAGCTTTGAATAGGAACTATAAGAATGAAAAAAAAATTAAAAAGCGGGATTGATGTTTTTTTGTATTTTGGTTATTGAATATCAGCCTTATATGTAATAGGACACAAAAACCGTCATATGAAAACATCTGACACTCTCCAAAAGTAATGAAAAATAACAATGGATTTGTACTCAAATTTGCAGCAAAAGTTTAAAACAAAAACAATAAGCACCAGATTATTTTAGATTAGGATTTCCCAGACTTATAACTATTGATACTTGCCAATGGGATAATACCAGAGATGCCGCCTGCGAGTATTTGAGGTTAGACAAATAGGTGGAATAAGCGTGGTATATCACAGTTCAACATTTGTTTGGTGTTACTTTATTCTCTGATCTACAGTGAAAACACTGAATGTTCTACAGCATATTCAACTTCAGATTGCTGGTGCATATATGAAATACAAATTCTGATAGGTAAATAGCTAAATATACTTCACGTTTATATGAATGAACTAGTTTAGTGGTCTTTTGACTAGACCACGGGAATACAGATTTATGGAATTAAAAAAAAGATACTGAAGGAACATTATTTGATATTGAGAAATATCAATTATTAAATTTCTAGGCTGCACATGAAAATTAATAAATTTATGAAACATAAAATCCACTTTTCTTCAACCCAACCATGATTACTATCAACAAAAATTAGGCTTTTTTCACTACCGAGTCAAAAATTCATAGGAGAAAATCTTGAGATTCACTAAGCAAATTTTTTGTAAAATATGTTTAAATATATACATTCTACCAATAATCCCAAAATGAGCTGAATGTGCTGTCAAAATTCGGTTTCCAATGTTCAGATTATACATAAAAACCGACCCGTTCGAAACGCCCTATCCGAACAGGTGACATCTTGGGTCCCCTAATTTCAACAAACGCACGGGCATCATTCACTCTCTTCAATTAAGCATTCCACTAAAATTTTTTGAGTCCTCAGTAATTACCTAGGCACGACGGTCGTGCCAGCAGTCAGATCGACATCAAAATCTAATACTAACAATTTGGTCTCCTCGGTACCGTTACGGCTCCCCACGGCACACACGAGCTTAGTGTCTGTAGCGCGGATACGCCAAACTACACCACCAGCGCCGCCGCTCTCTAGTGCAACAAGATTACGGATGAATTTGCCCGTCTGCACATCCCACAGCTTGACGGTGCCGTCATCTGAAGATGTTATCACGAAGCGGTTGTTGAATTGAAGACAAGTTACAGCAGACAGGTGTTTGTTACGACCTATGGCAGAAAGAGTTTACATTAGAATCAATTCAATTTAGCAAACTACCATTGACGTATTTTCTATTTTCGACCTTTTTGAAAGATTTTTTTGTTCAATACTTGGCGCAAGATATTTGTATTGACAAACCATAATAACGATAATAATGGTAGCATTTATTGCCTAACAGATTATACAATCCCCTTACAGAGTAAAATTA
The DNA here is from genome assembly GCA_015342085.1 of Leptinotarsa defecta. NCBI lineage: Eukaryota > Metazoa > Arthropoda > Insecta > Coleoptera > Chrysomelidae > Leptinotarsa > Leptinotarsa defecta. Next base: position 22,858 of record WOGO01000321.1, read on the forward strand.
GAATAACAAAAGTTACAGAAAAAGAAAAATAATGCTACTACAAAAATAGTCAAGTCAAGTCAAAAATGTTTATTGGCTTTTAAAATTAATTACAAAATATTGTGAATGTGTTTTGTGTGGAGCCCTGCTATAGGCTTATGCCTCTTCAGGGGTCACAAAAATAGAAAACAATAAGTATAAGTAAAGCATGCCTAATTTGCTTCAAGTTATCCCAGAATAAATCATAGTAGTTATAAATTTTATTAAAATTATGACACATTGTGCTGATTGGTGATTGTATTCCAAGTATAAATCAACACGTAGATAAGATATACTTTACCTTCAATTATTGAAATAATATTTTCAAGTCACGTAGAACTTAACAAAGTACTTATTTTATTTTAAGTTGCCTAGTTAACATGTTTTACAAGTACCTACAGTTTTCTATCTATCCTGTGTGTGCGTGTGTACTTGTGCCAATTATTTATAATTTTAAATCTTTATTGCACACACAAAACATCCATAGGTTGAACCACATACTACTTTTACGGAAATATACACTTTCAACCCAGCAGTGATTGGCAAAGAAAAAGGTGGTGTAAAGAGAATCAGGGATAAAAACCCAGGTCTAATATAGTATCACTGCTTAATTCACCAGGTAGCCCTTTGTTGTAAACTTAGTGCTACACTGAAAGAAGTGATACACAGCTTGGTCAAGTTGAATAATTTTATGAGATCTCATTCTGCTCTTCAGCATCGACCTTTCAGCGTATTCTGACTTACTGCAACATAACAATGTTCGTTGAGTAAGTAAAGGTCAAGCTATTGAACGTTTCTGGCTAAACTGTGTTTGTGAAATTTCTGGCTAAACTGTGTTTGTGAAATTTCTGGCCGATCTTAAGAACAAATTTGCGACAAGATTCCAAGACTTTACAGAGGTGGGCAAGCTATCACTGTTTTTTAAATCGCCATTCGAAGTTGATGTAGCGGCAGAATGAACAGATGTGGCTGCCAAGTTGTTGAATCTGTCGAAGCCATCACTTCATCAAATAAAGATAATTGATTCACAAAAAGATGTGTCTTTGCAAAGGTATAAAACAGTATGCCCTGAAGAATTTTAGGCCAAACATGTTCCAGAAAAATATGAAAATTGCAAGAAACTAGCTATTAATTTGGCCACTATGTTTGACTCGGCATATGTATGTGAAACATCTTTATCAAAAAATTTTTTGTAAACAAATATATCATTCAAGATGAACGGACGCCTACCTAGAGTACCCACTTCGAATTTGCTGTTCCTCTTGAGAATCAAACTATAAAAAACCGGCTCAAGACCGTCTATGTAGTTTCTCACATTAATTTGAGGTCTGGTGTTTTACAATTGAGAATTTGATTTGAAAACAAAATAATACATAGGGAGCACTTAATTATTATCACTTCTTTTTTTCTGGCCTTGTTAACATTTTCCCACACTATCCAGATCCCACCTAAAACTACTTGACAACCCCTGCCCCAGATCTTTTATGGAAGTATAAGGCAGTTCCATTTAAATAAGATTCCTATGACTGGGATCAAATCAATTAAGCCAAAGAATGTCATTTCCTTCTGTCAGATGATATCTGTACATTTAACTCATTCGTGGCATGAAGTTGTAATGTTATGAATGAATTGAGTGTATCATCTTGTATTGTTATCCAGATTGGTGCTGAAGAGGCAATAAGGCGAGTGTCTTATTCTGAATCATCGATGTCCGCCATTGCGGATGACAGTGTTCAATGTAAGTCAGATTTACATTTCATATACTATATTGTGTAGCAAGCAATCATGTGAATTATATCTACTTGAAATTTTGCTTCAAAATGTATCATTTCATAATGAAAGCTACCTCACCTGAAAGTGTCTGAAGACATTGGCCAGTCACTATGTCCCATACCTTGACTGTTGAATCAGCATTACCTGACACCAGGATATTATTTCTTAGTTCCATGCCAGATGTTAATGATTGATGGCCCATTAAAGTGTGTTTACAGGCGCCAGACTCTACTTCCCATACTCTTATGCTAGTGTCCAAGGAACCACTAACCACATGTACACCATCAAACTAAAACAAAAAAGGGTTGTTTTTTTTTCAAATCTGATGAATCAAAACAAATATTTCAAGACAAGACAAAGGAGAGCTGATCTTATTATTGTAACTATTGGAATCGTCCTCATTCGATGTTTATAATCATCAATATTCGGAATTCAACAACCTAGGAACTCAACGAATATCTCAAACCTTTTACTAAGTAATCATAGGACAAATGTATTTAAAGAAATTTATTTTAGACAAGAAATAGGGTATGTGCATATATATACAAAAATTTTGCATATGTTTATAAAATATAGAAAATTAATTCACAATTATTTACAAGTATGTTTATTTATTTCAATATACATAATGTTAAGCGTTCCATAGATGGTTAATATTATTGCACAATATTTGGGTTTATACAATGTAATAGATTGTGTGTATACAATATTTAATGGTTGTACAATATTTTATGCTATTTTGGGGGGGGGGGGGTTCAATTTCCGTAATTTAAAAA
>WOGO01000322.1:0-25413 GCA_015342085.1 Leptinotarsa defecta
AAATATAAAATCATACAAACATAAAACTAAATTGACAATTAAGTATAAAATCACAATTGTAAAATACGCGTACTAGTAATAATATATAAAAACATGTTGAAATCGATATGGATGTTGTTGAAAATGGATGTGGTATATATTGACAAAACGATATATACACATATATACATACAAATATGAACACATATGTACTACAGAATTGTAAGTGGACAATATAGCAAAGGTATAGGTAGCAAGTCTCTGACTCTGAAGAATATGCTCTTTCAACGTTTTTTTGAAGCGATTAAGATTTGAGATTTTATATTTTCAGGAGTTCGATTGTAGAGTTCAGGCGCAAAGTAAGTAAATGATCTTTGAGTAACGACCCTGAATATTATAGGTATAGTATCCTGATCTCTTTGGCGGGTGTGCTACTGATGTAAATGCAGCGATGCCGTATGTTGTCTATTTGTATGACATTTAGTGCTAGAGCATACGCAGAGATAGTTGGATACTAGGTAGAGTTTATAACCAGCGACAAAACGAAGGAAATATCTGAAGTGAGGTGGTTCAGAAATTTTATCTCAAGAGCATTGAGAATATTGAGCATCGAACTCCAGCGGAACTGATCTGGTTCAATACCAGAACTGATAAATACTTTCCTCGGAGTATATGCTTTAGATTTACTCCATTTCTTTCTGATGTACCTTTGTTTTCAATAGTCTAGTCATAGAGTTGTCAAGATGTAGATTACTAAGTTATGCCTCTTTCTCAAGGTCTAGTATTAATGAGATTAGGATTCATTTCGAAGTTTCAGTAGTATTTTCGAAACAAACTAATATGTCAATTGATGAATTGAATTTATAAAAAAATATAATTTTCCAATCGTTGAGTTTATCAATATCCGCATTGCAATAAAGAAAATAGCTTTTGTCTAATTTTCACTTCGGTTTTTATTTGTTACTACCGGTTCCGGTTTATTGAACCATTTTCAAATAAACTTGAGTAAACTTAAGTTAACTTGAAAATAAATGGTTTAATAAACCGAAACCAATCGTAAAAAGTAAAAATCGTAGGTAGTAGATATCAGAAAAAAGTATTTTTTTTTAATTTCATATTCAATATGAATTTTTACAAAATAAATGGGTCATCAATCGAACAAACTTCATCTTATGTTTCATCAAATTACAAATAGTCACCAAAATAATGTTTCATTATTATCTGTTTTAGCTTCACTTCATTTGAGGGTTATTTATTTTGCTTGATTCATAAGATAACTGATACCATAAGTCATACACTAATTTGAAAAAGTAGCATTTCTGTAGATAAATTAATGACGTAATTGTTGTCCACTCGTAAATAACCTTATGATATGTTCATAATGGCAACGATTAAGAAACAAGGTTATTCAGTTTCCCAACAAATTACTGCGGAAAAGCTTATTTGCACTCTAAATTGTATAGTAGACGTCTTTGTTATAACTCACCACGAAGTGTTTTATATGGATGGAAAACCATATGAATATTTGATGATTTTCAGCATTGAAAAAATATTTATAACATGAAAGTCACTAAATGTTTTTCTTCTACAAGTTTTTCAACACAAACCAATAAAAATTTGTGGGGACTAGCAATCGAAACGTCGTAAAGTAACTTGGTTTGATTTTTTTTTGCCAATTTTTTTGTATTTTCTCTATACTTATTTGAATTATTTTGTTCAACTGCATTTTACTGCACTTTTTATTGTTTGAATTTAATTGTCATCTTACTTATTCTTCAACTCAACATCAATTCATAATAATTCGTTTTTTTTAATTAGCATTTTTACCAATTTACTATTCTTATATTCTACGATATTCGTGTGAATGTGGATAATATGATAATTGAAATATATAAAAATATATATAAAATAATATTTCTCAAATCTGCTGTAGATGTATCGTAGTTGAGTATATGTTCCAATTCGTTTCCACTGCTTTCATCATTTTGTTAACTGTATAAAGGCAGGTTTACACGGTGCGAGAAAAGACTATTTTGTCGGCAGTTGAATGTACTGTTTCCGACTTTTTCTCCAACTTTGCCACTGATTTCCGTCTAATAGTTTTCATTTTTCACCTATCACAAACATGGAAAACTTCTGTACGATTCGATAAACCCGTTAAACATTTTCTGGAGGCCTGATGCAGGTACGACACGTTATTTACACGACATAAAATAGATTACACGAGACAAATCACACTACAAAATTAAACTAGACCCACAGTACACAAACTGATAAACACTATAGAAAACAGTCAAATTTCATAATAACAAAGAGAAAACAGGTTTTTCGACACAAATGGCGTCTAGATTCCAACGATATGTCGGAGGGCCTTTCTACATGCAACGACTATTCGCTTCGATTTCTAGAAATTGATAAGGATCCGCACCAACTTTCAACCTGACTTTAACTCCGACAAGTCGTAAAGATTTTCTGTTTACTTGTCGGTAACGACAAAACGTTGCAGACAAGTCCTTCTGTCGAACCGTGTAAACCCGTTTCAAGTTGAACTACTAAATATGAAATTTAAGTGAGCGTTTTCATTTAAATTTTATACTGATATACACACGATTGAATATAAATATTATCAAATGTATCTGTAACATGCATGTTTGAAATATATGATTGGACTTTTTTATATATCTTTCAGTTGATTATTATATTTATCTATCAAATTCCAAAACACAGATGTTTGAGAACCCTACCAACTATATAGCTCTGCTATATCCAGTATTTTAGTTTCTCTAATAACATCGATATTATTTTTAATAGCGAATTCTGTTATAATTTTGTAGGCAGTACTTCAATTCCTCATTGAAATACTTTTGTGAAAAAACGTACCTCTGAATATATATAATTTGAATTACTGTTGGATCACTAGTTTCTAGAAAATTAGTGTTTTAGAAATGTTGATGAAATTTTTTTATTTCAACACAAGATCATATGTGACCCCATATTCATCAAGGATATTCATGCAAAAAATATTGTGAAATTCATTGAAGACTGACATGATCTTCGAAAACATTCATCTTTAACGTAATTTTCTCCATGCAACAGCGACACCTATTGAATTATTAACAAGTCTAAAATTGACTCGAAGAAACCGGTGGATACCTTATTTTTTTTCAATTCAGCAACACTAGATTGTTCATTGACTTTCATGCCAGAATTGAAGTTTTGAGAGATGATTATTGTATTCCGAATATTGAAATGATAATTTCTTGGGCAAGAATCTTTCAAAATAGGTCGATTTTGGAAAATCAATCTTAAAATAAGAATTTTTGACATAAAACTATAATTGTTTATGTCATTTGACTTTTTTGCAGAATAATAAGTTAGTTTGGAGAAATAGCTGTTGTATTCAAACGTAAGAAATAAACAGACACTATTTGTAGATAGAAATAGCTTGGTTGAGATACCTTTGTTTTTTTTTCTGTTGAAGTTTCATATTTTGTTCATAAAAATTCATATTTCGAAGTTGAGATATTATAATTTTGGAGAAATGAAACCTTAATGAATCAATATAAGCAATAATGCACTCAAAAACACTTACGGAACTTCCAAAGTGCAAATTCCTTTTCTCGTGTTATTGACTTTTCCTCTGTGGATACCCTGTAACTGCGCTGCATCGACGAAAACGAAAGTTACGGCAAAAACTGCACAGGCAGCTATAATGGCTTTGTATTGCCACATGTCTCCGGCTGACTTTCAGAAACTAGTAGAACGGATGCTGTGCAGAGATAGTGTTTATCGAGACCTACCTACTTCTTTTCGAGCTACACTACAACCAAACTGAAAATTGTTATATTTAAAATTAACAAATCTTTGTTACTGCCAGAGGTGGGGGTCAGCCGATAGCTTTGGTGCCAGTTGAATATTTAAGAATTTTATTTGCTCCGCTGTAGGTCGTGACGAGGGGTGACCGATATTTTATTCCTTCTTTAAAGTGGCGTGGATTTTTTTTGAGCTCACATAACGAAAATTATATATTCATCTTTCAATATCCACATCTGTTTAAGGGAAATGAGTACCTCCTTTTCTTCTATTTTCTGCTACCTCTAAGAACACAAACCAAATTTCTGTCAAAGTTGCAACCAATCCACATACATAAAATAGGGTCTTTGAGTCAAATCTAATTTTGTTTTTTTTTCGAATATTTTGATAGTGTTTTCCATCCAGAATATAATGGCAAAAATTTCGAAAGCTAGTATGTCACGAGATATGTGCCGTTGTAGCTACAGAGTTTGAACTACGTCAGAACAATTTTGGAGCGCTATATCTATATTTGATGTTTGAGGTTTAATAAAAGAAGTGTTCAGGCTAGGAAAAATTCATTTAAGTAGACACAATTAATTTAACACTATTGGACACTCATTCATGGTTATAGAATATTTTAATTAAAATAGGGACTGTGTATAATTCAACATACATTCGTATCAATTTACAGAAATAACTTCAGTGCAGTTGAGTTATTCTTGCATATGCAAAAATAACTTCATTAAAGAATCCTGCACTGAAACCTGTCGGATATAATCCAACGCCCTTCGTGGTATTAGCCAGGAAAGTAGTTGTTTTCTGCTAGGTGTCCGTCCATTAACCTACAGCGTTGGTAATTTGAGACTGGCCTGAATGGATTGTTCTTTTAGATAATTTGATCTCCTATGAGACGGCAGCCCTTCGATGTTCCGGTTTCTCAAAAGCTGTTTCGATGATAAGAACATAATCATCATCTCTAGATACATTCCAGATAATGTTATTAGTTTTAATCTCTCAACAAGCATGTTAAGATTTCATTTATTTCATCGATTTGATGAAATACTTCCTCTACTGATTCATCAGAAAAAACTCCATATGATTTTGAAAGAGGAGCTGTTCTTTTTTGTTGTTCCATTGATTTAATGTTGTTACTTTTTTCTGATAAGGGTATGATCTTACTCCGGGGTATATAAGTTCACATATATGATATAAAACAACTGAATTATTTCTCACTTAAGGTGCAATTATCATCAACACACATAATTACCTAGAAGATAAAATGAAAAAATCATTGCAGCGTCATTCGTTCTATAATAATGAATAATTTTTTAGTAGTAAATTTAAATGTGAATTTTTATTTTTTTAAATTGAAACTTATATTTCAGTCGGTAATTTTCTTATTTTCTTTTTTCCTAAACCTTGAGCGATTAACATGTATTCCGTATTAGGAATCACACGTTGAAAGGTAGAACCTAGTTAGTCCTTAGTTCGCACAAGTTTTGACTTCTGAGGGTTGCCGTTCGTAGTGGTGCGTATTAGATGTGTTGAAATTTTTGTAGGCGCTACTGGTATTGAATCCATATTATTTTCAATCAACCCTAACCTTCAAAAGACACGTGTACAAATTTCACAGCTGACGGACTACTAGTAAGTGGGATAGAATATCCCAGTTTGAAGAAAATGTATGAAAAAAAATTTGTGTGGTAATAAAGTATTGCTTTTGGCGAAAAAAAGGTTTGGCTTGATAAACATTACTCGGGCTTTGTGCCAGGAAAATCAACCATTGAGAAGTGGTTTGCTAAGTTGAACCATTGAGAAGTGGTTTGCTAAGTTGAAATGAGATGAAATGAACACCAAGGACGATTTACGCAGTTGACGCCCCACAGAGGCTATTACCTACGAAAACATCAAAAAAAAACCATAAAATAATTCTGGATAACTGCAAAGTTGAATTGTTTGAGATAGCTGAGGCTCTAAAGATACCAAAGGAACGAGTTGGACATATCGTGCATGAATATTTTGGTATGCATCGACTATCTTGAAAAGGGAGAATGCTCCAATAACAGCGTTATTGGAGCATTTTAAAGACGAAATAATGATAGAAACGACCCCAATTGAAGAAAACAAATGCTGTTTCATCAAGACAATGCACCGTGTCACAAATCAATGAAAATGATGGCAAAATTGCATTGAGTTGGTTCCGCATATACCATATTCTCCAGATTGGGTTCCTGGCGACTTTTCCTGTTCCTAGACCTCAACAGAATGCTCACTGGAAAGAAATTCTACGCCGATGAAGAGGTAATCGTCGAAACCAAGGCCCGTTTTGAGGCTAAAAACAAATCGTTATATAAAAACGGTATCGAAAAATGGTATGACCGCCATGATCGTAATATTGCCCTTGAACACAATTATAAAATAATAAAACCAAATTTCATTTTTTTTTCTGTTAGCCTACGAACTTTTTAGCCTGTATGATGTTTTCGAGTTTTTTTGAAGACTTGAGAGTACAATTATATGCTATTGAAAAATCCTCGTTCATTCACAATGCTCCACAAAAAACAAACAAACAAAAAAACTCGTTCTGGTCAAGAGTCTACCACGAATATTCGCTTATCTTTGAATTTTTCGTTCACGTTTCAGGTTTACATATTTTTCATTATAAATTTTTGTACCCATTCAATCACAATTTACTTGCATTACATTTAGTCGAATTGATCGAGCGACTATAGTAATGGATATGTTTACTGAGCACTGTTTTTTTTTAAATTCGTAAAAATATGATAGAACTAACCGATACTTGATGAGAATCCATTATAATGTATTCAAAAAACACACTTTAACGTGAGATTCCCACCTGAAAGTTTACAAAACTGGTTTTGTGAACTCTCAAGTAGAAATCTGACAATGAACTGTGTTTTCAAAAAACGTTTTGAATTTGTAAACACAGCTTTTTGATTGCGAGTAAAACTTGTATAATTTCAGTAACCCAGGAAATAACTATCGTTCCCCCTTTTCGATTAATAGGTACAAGTTTTTGGAATGTTTTTCCAAATGAATTATAGCATGGATGAAAGTGAATATTCAGCTATCTGTTGTCAAAAATGCAATTTATCAAGGAGATAATTTTGAATAACTTCATCAACTGCTAGGCTAGGCAAATTTAGATGAGTCTAACCCCGATTCTGGTTGATATAAAAACAGTAGCAGAATATATTCAAATAAGAAATTTATTTAGAGTTAGGTGGCAAATATCAAAACCGTCAGAGATTTTTCCCTACGTTGACTTATTTTTCTGAAGAATTTTCAATTGAATTTTCAGTTGAATTTCAAATCACCATTGTTAGACCATTCAACCATTAGGTCTTGCTGGAAATGGTTATATAGATATTGTATTCTCAAACTCGCATAAATTTCGTCTTTGAATGGGATTGAACGCATTTTTTATCTAATTTTTCTGTGGGATCAATAGATATATTCAGTTATATACCCACATATTATTACAAACTGTGTTCTTGAAATAAGATTTCAAGAACCCTCGTAATAACTGAGCAAAAGAGGGAAAACACATTCTGATTGAAATATATGCCGGTGCAATAAAATACTTCGAATTCGTGCCTGGTAAAACCAATTCACAAAATAAAGTTTTATTATTTTCGTTTGGCTTTCTTATCGAACCTTTGTTTCTCGTGAGAAACACTTCTAAAAATCGATCAAACTGTTACTAGCTAATATTATTTAAAATCACGTTTTATGAATTGTAAACTGGTTTGTTTTCAATTACTGCTAAATGGGAAATCTTATTTTATTGGTATTAGCCTACCCGCAACAACATATAATCATTAGTTGACGGAGAATAATAAAATAGTCGATTTGGGCAAAAAATATCAGCAAAAATGTTCACTTTAATTGGGACGCCCACAATCATAAATGAACATCCTGTACACATTGTCACCAGGAGGCCTGATGTTGATATATTCTAGAGATTCGAAGGTCATCAACCCAAGATAAATTTAGACTGTAATTAGGCCGTTGTCATTTAAAATTTCTTTGTAGAAGAAAGAAATAGATGTTTTGAAATTATATTTTTCTGATTTTGGAAATTGTTATACAGAAATAGGTTCGATGAACATTTTTATTGGAAAGTTTCACAATGAGTTATATTTGAATTTTTAGTAGAAACCTTTCGTCCTCCTACTTTTCCATCAATACAGAAAGTGGGAAAGAGAAAAAGTTATTGCCTTACATTAATATATTTCCTCACAAAAATGTCTAGATCGTGCGCGGAAGTTTCTTTCAGATCTTAACTGAAAAAAAAATCAAACCGAAACACCTACTTTCAGTATCCAAAACGAGCTTCTGTAGACGATCTACATAGATTTGTGAAGAGTCGATATAAATATAATAAGTTTATTCCACATGGAATACAAATAAAAAGGCAATATGAAAACACATACAGATGATAATAAATAGTTGAGTCACGAAAGCAACAAAATGCTTGTGCTTTACTATTCACCAGAAGTTTTATTAAAATACCGTGCGGCTGATACTGCACCGCATGGGTGCAATGCTGATACTGCATATACATATAAACGCGTGTGATCGCTGCTAAAGGGCGAAGCGCGGCCTTCGCCGTCGACTCCCCGGCCGGTACCGCAGCAACCGCTATGCCCCTGCATTTTAAATCGGTGATATCTTCGAAAATATTCATTTAAATCATATGTGAAGGGCTATATTGATCTATATTAAATTCAAAATGTATTTGAGGTACTTAATTGGATAAAGAATAATGTTGTATTGCTTAAAATCGCTTCGTAAATCTCGTAGAGTGTGTTTATTTACATCTTATTAGAAACCTCTAAAAGTATCAGTGTTACTATAGCTATTTTGCATATTATATGCATATAAACCTTCCTCTTGAATTACTTTATCTATTGAAAAAAAAAACATCAAATGCGTAATTTTAAAGATCTGAGCAGACAGCGGGAAGCGACTTTTATACTATGTATTGATAATGTAATTCTTACAAGGTATGAGATCTAACTTTATGAATCTGTGAAGCCCAAGAAAACTGAAACATTTAGGTGGAATTACAAAAGTCTCTTTTATAATAAAAATTGAAATACGTCAAGTAAAGATGAAATCACGGACCAAATCTATTCAATTACTTTTTTTCTTGGAATATTCCCACTTTCTGTAGAATAATGGAAAAATAGAATGCTAAAAGGTTTTGTCCAAAAAACTAAACAGTCTCAAAAATATCTCCTCTAAAATAAAATGTATTTGAATTTGCTCTGAACAACTTTACTAACTGGCTTCAATATATTTTTGTTGTTCACCTTGTTAAGGGATTATTGGAAAATGGACATTACTTATCATACTAGTATTTTTTATATATTCCATGTCACATTACATAGTTTCCAACTACATACACTTGACATAAAACTAGCATTTCATCAAGTTATTTGTCAAAGGATACCTTTCTTTTTACACCACCACTAACCCCTATATCTGGAGTACTCCAGGGCTTTGTTCTGTCCCCGCCCCTCTTCGAATGGAATTAAACGCCACCATAATACAAACTATCCTTTTCACACATCTAAACACCACAACTCGCCCAAGATTAACCGCTAACAACTTGCACCTGTTGGCAGAGGATCCGCTCCAATACTCGGTACCCTATTTGGGGGTAACTTTCATGAGAAACTTCAACTGGGACACCGGCCTACGCGAGACCCTGAACTGAGTCCGCAAAACAGCTAATCTCCTAAAAGCGCTGAGATGCAAGCTCGGAAGATGCGCCAGTAGGACCGATCATGATCTATAAAACCACCGTATACTGATAACCGAGGGTAAATCCTCCATAACATGTACAACACAACATTTCCTACCTATTTAACTATATGATTGTCAAATTCACACCCATCATATCAGTAGTCGTAACTACATATCTGAAAATATACATTCTGTCAATAAAGTAACGGTAATTGATCATTTAAAGCCATTGAACAAAGGACATTCATTGAATATCCTAACAAGGTTCATTATGGATCCCTATGGGCATGATCCTGAAAAGGACGTCCAATGGATATCCATAATGGACATAACAAGAACATCCATAATATATCCTTCAACATTCACATTATGAACATCATTATATTGACATGATATGGACTTTAGACATGTATCCATGAAAGGTACATTACCATTCCATATCGTATGGGCATAAAATTGAAATTTATTGGTTGTCATTCTCCAGTCATTCCCCATTCAAAAAAAGGCAGATTCTCATTAGAAATTTATTGAGTCAAGTGTTAGAAGATTTGCAACAACTAAACATAAGACCTCATAGATCCAATGAGAATGCTTCTCACCGCAATTAAAAATTATATATCTACAAAAAATAAGTTCACTACCGTTGTAAGTTATACTGTACACAATACATCTTATATCATTATGTTATTGTTGTCACGTTCTTCTGAAATGTGACATTCAAATAATAAATGAATTATCATATTTCAAATCTAGACTGAAATATTATCTTGTAGAAAACCATTTCTATTCTTTGAATGAATATATTTTCTGCAACACAGATATACAGAGTGAATTTGTACAACACTTATAATTTTTGAAATATTTCACATGCTAATGTTCAGTAATGTTTTCATTGCTTACCCATAAAATGTGATTTCAGAAATAGTACACTCCTCCATATGTTTTTATTTTCAGGTAAATTAATTTTCAGATATAGGCGGTAGTAATGCATACGACTTGATGAAGATATGTCTGAATTCAGTAATTACCAATGTTTATGCTGCTGATTTCACTTGGCACGGAATGAAAGGCAAGCAAGTTTATCAAAACTTTTAGTTAGCCAAGTTGCTTGGTAAGTTATTGCCATTAAAGAATCTGAGTTGGTGCTTCATTTATCTCTCGTTTAAAATCAATTTTCATCAATACCTTCACATTTTTTTTGCTTGTTGAAAATGACAACAATTTCTTGTTTATGAAAATGAAATGAGTAATTTTTAATTTTTCTAATTGAATAATACATTTCAGATAATTATATAATATTATTATTCAGCGATTAACATCCAACATTTCTGGATTGAAATATTAATTTTGAATAGAAAAATCTCATATGTATTTCAACCATACAAGTTTTTTGAATAATACATTTTTCTAGGTGCATGCGACTCTCAGAAAGTACAAAGTCATCAATTTTATCGTTTTAATTATTTTTCTCATTGTTGAAAATAATTGTATTTTGGGAAAGAAAGGTTTTGGTTTTCCCAAAAATTAATTTCTCCTAAAAACATACCCCTTTCAATTCAAATTATATTTTGATCCTTCATACAATTTATTTCATTTGTGATTAATGAAAAAAGACTTGAATTTGGCTCATTTCATTATTATTATTTCATTGGTATATATTATCTCAATTCCACTGTTGAATGAAGAAATATTTTATTTATATACTGTTGGCTTTTTGTATTTTGTACTCCAATATATTATCAATGTTCATAATAGATTTTGATTAGAAAATTAAGTTTTTGGCTCTACATTTGTCACTCGTTCATTCATCAACACATTCCTGACAGAAAATAAACTTCATGAAGTGGGTGTAACTGTCAAAGTACTCATATATTTGTTATTTCCTCAAAAGTACCCATTCTGCCAGTTAAACATTCATCAGGAAATGAAAATATCTGGAAACAATTACTTTTCCCAATTACCAAAAATACAATACTCTTTTCGACGCGCCTTTCACCAACCAAGTTGGCATCTTCAGGAGATGAAGAAAACCTTTCTGAAGACGCCAACTTGGGTGGTTAAAAGAGTGTTGAAAAGGGTATTGCATTTCTGGTGATTGGATAAAGTGGTTGTTTTTGAATTTTTCTACGCCAGATGTGTTTCAGTTTTAACGTTTATGAATGAAAATATGTCAGCACTATCACAAAATTTTTCTCCAATAATGCCTTTGAATGAATATTCCAATTCCAATAAATGTTTACAATTTTCACCATGCACCAATATGTCTTGGTACAATCATGTCGCTGGAATTGCAAAGGCTGCTTCTCAAAAGCTAAGAACACTGTTTCGAACCAGAAAACTATACACACCTCAGCAATTTTTGATGCTCAGATCAGACCTTTTTTGGATTCCATTCAGAAAAGAGCCATCCGTCTAATTGGAGACGCGAACATCACGTGCAACCTTGATAGTCTGGAACATCGAAGAAAGGTTGGAGATTTGTCTCTCTTCTATAGATACTTTCACGGAAAGTGTTCAAGTGACTTGATTCCACCAAGAACGACACACATCAGAAATACGTGACGGACTGTGGTTGCTCATCATTTTGAGGTTCAACTTAGTACAACTCTTTCATTTGGAGAACGGCGTTTTTGTGGAAATACCTTCCTGGAGAACGTTTTTCCAAATGGATTTAATCTCCAGCGATTTAAATTCAATGTGAATCACTACTTTTGCACAGGCACCGCTCTAAGAGCGGCGTAAAGATTTTCCTGTAGTGCTTGTGTTTCATCTTGAAAAAAAAAAGAGTAGAGTCTTTTGATTCAGGATGATGACAAAAATTTGCCTTTGATAAAGATACATAAATTATAATCTAGGTAAACAGAGCTAACAATAAGTCGATGACAAATATTATGTTCAACTGAAATCGAAACAATCCTGTGATATGTTCGAATGAATGAATTAGTTGAACATTTTTTGGGAACATGTTATGTCACGTAAGAAGTACTTCCTATTTGAAATACATCTCGTTTTCATTCAATTATAGAAATCGTTTTTCCAAAATAATTCATACCAAAATTACAGACATTCTTCCAATTGAATAAAAAAAATCGAACTGATCGTGCGATACAAATATTATATAGCTACCATGATAGTGAATACGGAAGTGATACAAACTATGAAATTATGAAACAACAGAAATTAATTAGCGCTCCGGGCTGACTTGATTTATTCCAGTGGCGCATTTGGAAAAACCTGCACCACCACGTCATCTGAAGATCTTGATCTGTCAATGTCCTCTCTTTCATAGAATGAAATGTAGGGTGTCTCCAGAGTCTCCAATAGATTCAAGATATCGCCAGAATATTCAGTGACAGGACTATTGTCAAACTTAACCAGTCCGTTTCGTCTTTGATCAATGCGTAAAAATGATCAGATTCAACGCCTGTACCGCAGTGAACAATGATTGCATGAATATTATAATAGTGGTCTGCTAGATTGAAGTGTTCATATATTTCGAACCTTTGGAAGAGTTTGGTGTTTCTGTAAGAAGTGGAGTCATGTTTGAAGATCATCAGTATTATTATTAGATTGACTGGTGCCTTAGCTATACTTGTGTCTTATATAGCCCTTTGTTTGACGCATATTTGGCATTACAATTCATCATCACCCGTTAAAAGTTCTATTTTCAGGTAATTTAATAATAAACTTCGCACGGACTGGTTACCAGTCATATTAGGAAACGATAGTTGAAGTTCCAGAAAGTTACATATGTTTTTGCTACCTCTTGAACATGTACTGAAAAGTAAACAAGTGGGGATTTTTCCAGCAAAAGATCCACAAACACAAGACGATATAGACTGTACTGAATCATTCAATTCAGAGTGGTCAGGGGTATTGATTCTGCTATTTTCCTGCTCACGAAAAGTGTTCAAGAACAACCCCAAGAATGCGAAACAATCCGCTTGTTGTCCTAACGAGTATCTAGTGGACTTCAAACACTTCAGGAAATCGGTTGGTAGGAAAAATGATACATTCTTACGAAACTGCAGCTGCATGAACACGTGTTCGAATTTGGTGAATAAGTAGGAAACGTTCTCGTTCTCGTTCATCGTTGAAACCTTGTTTTTGAAATTCTTCGTCATGTAAAATGCTATTCATGTAGCAAGTTTTTCCTAAATTATCAAATCCAATTTACTTCGCCAGATTTTTAGGACAACTGTCTACTGATTCGTAAGGAAGAATATATTCCACAGAATCTTCATCAGAACCATTTCTCAAGCTGCAGTCGATCCTTCCAAACGATGAAGGGTTTCGTAGACGGATCGATTCGGCTCTTGCTCCATGAAGCTCTTCTACTGAAAGGGAACCAGAACCTCCAAGGGCAAGAATGACCTATGTTCATTGTCCACACTGAAAAATAAGAAGATGGATCAATCACTTGCGAATTAACCTTGACAGGAGACTGATGAATATCCATATATCTCGGCTTGTTTCGAAGAGATTTTAGTTCCGTACTGAAATGCGGGCAATGCATGATCTCATAAAAATTATGTGAAGGAGAAATAGTTCCAAGGAACGAAGCAGCATTACAACGGTGAATAGCAATACTAATTTTTTCTATCAAAAAAGAGGTAGAACAGTAATTTTTCGTTGCATGGCCTATTCTCCTTCCGAGTTCATGAACGAAGAACAGAGATACTGGACCATAAACACTAAAAGTTTCAACCGTTACTGGATAGAACATAGAACAATAGCGGTTACATACCAAGATTTTGGTATTTTTTTCCTTTCAATTTTTCGCCAGACAATGCTGCGGTTCCAGCAGACTTCGAACTTTCGGCTAGATGGGAAACCGCGACCGTGTCAACACAAGTGAAGTCCCATACCACAGGTTTACCCTATTTCCATGGTACATTTCCATGGATTATATGAAAACTCCCATTATCGACTTGAACAAAGAAGCGATTGGAAAAATAATTACATACATGAAAATTGAAATCTACTGTCTTCAAATGAAATATATTCATTCTATATTCAAATTTACCATTCGAGAATTGAGTCAATATGATATAAATTACTTCATGCAAAAATAAATGAATTTGAAACTAAACTTCTTCAGAATTGTTGTAAATAATACTTGAGTAATTGACTAAATAATAACTAGCACTCTCCTGGAAAATATATTTTTTTGTAAATCAATAATTAATATTCAATCAAAACAATATCAGAGATGTAATCACCTCAATGATCTTATATCAGTTCCGCATTATTGATGATTCATTTAATTTTGATGATTTCAAAAATAGGACTATACTTGAAAATGAAATAGTGTTTTTTCTGTGATAGAGATACAGCATTTTCGTTCTGGCAAGGAAAAGTATTCTTAATAGATTCATTTTACACTATATATCACACATATTTCACCTCATCATTTCAGGGTAAACAGAATGAAAAACTATATCCCTGAGGTACTGAAATCTCCAATTCACTAACCGATTTAGTTTTCTGGTCACGTACCCTAATCCGATTAACGTAGAAATTTAATTATTTTTATTGATGCCGTAACCCTTCACTGTGCCAGCTGAGGTGTGTTAAAGGTTCTTTAAGGTTTTGTTTTCCCCTCGAAATATGCTAATTCAATTGTTAAGAATGCATTAAGAATAGCGTACAATTAAGACCAGAGAAACTCTTTATTCCACTCCCCATGTTTATTTATTATAATGAGCAAAGTGTTTTAATTTTTGGTAAATTGAGGTTGTTTCATTGATTTTAGTAGGTGAATTGTTTTCATGCGAAAGGGAAATGAAACACGATTTGGGAGGAGAAAAATAAGCGACCAATTCTCACTGAAGTGAATAATAAATAATTACTGAAATATTACCATGATATCAAAACGTAAAAATAAATGAATAGATAGATGTCATACAGAAACCAGCCATTCGAACCATCCTGAATGAGAGATAGTAAACATTTTTTTTTTGAAAAAGAATGTTTTTTATAAGTGACTAGTTCTGAAAAAACTTTTGAGAGGATATAGAAAAGAAGAACTTCAAAAAAAAAAGAAGAAAACAATATATACATCATACAAACTCTTCACAAAGATCATAATACCTAAGTTTTTTCAGATACAAACTCTATAAAAAAAACCATTCATTAATTTGAATCATGAACAGTCGATTGATTATGCCTGAAAACGCTTATCATTAAACAAAAAATGTGAGAAACTTTTAAAGAAAGGAAGAAAAAAGATATATAGTGCATATGTAGTTTTTTTAGATACAAACTGGAAAAAATCTATTAGAAACAATTACTTTCAACGAATATTGAATAACACGAAAGATACAAATTCTTTGGAAACAACTACTTCAAGTATGAAGATTGAATTATATAAAAACACTTTTTCCTATTCAGTTTGTACTACAAAAAATCTTTATGAAATTGAAACAGACATCATTCATTCAAAGGAACGCTACACTATATGATACACAGAAGAAAATATAAAAATTCATCTCCATGGAACACTATCATTCTTAATGGCGTACTTCGAAGTTCTGAGACAAGACATTTGTGTTTTCACCTCATTAGTACCTTTTTGGATAACATTACAAAACGAAACAAAACTAGTAAATACTCTATTTTGAAATTATTGTCACTATTGTATTTAACGGTTTTTAATGTATTTTTGTAGTATTGAATTTTGTTATGTTTCAATTTAGGTTTATATTTTAGCACTAGACTTTACACTACAAAAATTTTCCTATTAAATGTTTGTCAACCGCAGTCACATTTTGGTTCATATGAATTAATTTTATTTCCAGAAATATACAATATGGAAATTATCTATCAGAAAAAATTGAAAAGATCAATTTTCAGGCAATCAATCAAGAATTCACCATGAAACATATTCACAAAACAATAAAAAGTGAAAACGCCAAACAAACAATTCAATCCTGAAGATAAACATCTGAGAAACACTTATTTCAATTGACACTCGCGTATAAAAGTTCACATATCTCACATTTTTCATCAGCCTACCCATTACATAGTCAGTTTGATGTCTACGTGAGTGTAAAAACTACAGAACAAAAGACCAACTACAGGTGATGATACTCACTTATTACGACGACAAAAGCATATCAACACGTAGAGCTTAATAACGCTCTCGGTGTTAAAGCTGAGATAAAATAGTACAGACAGTCAGATACATTTTTTGAAATGAATAACACATAATTTTCAAGTTTTTTAATATCGGTTCATTTTAAAATCCTATCAAATTTTATAGAAATTTGGAAAATATATTTCATTTGTACTTTCTCTTGGCAATGCAAATATTTTCAATTCAATTCCGCAATTCAAAATATTACAATCTACTACTTTATGAGAACATGGAAAAAGTTGAAGTGATTTTATTGAAGGAAAATTTGAATGGGAGGAAATTGTCAGCTTGTAAACGTTTTGTTAGTGAGTACAAGTATTTCTGGTCAACGAGAAAGATAAAAGCAATGGCATATCCTCAAATATTTGGAAGTCTTCAACATCTTAAGCGATCATCAATATGGCAACAAAGATGTTGATCTTTGTTTCCGACCTTCTATCATATGTCACCCATATTTGGATTAACGCAATCGAGAAACATGAAGAGTCAAGAGCTGTTGCGCTTGATATTTACAAGACCTTTGAGGGTTTGCTGGCCAAACTTCCATTCTATGGCTTATCGGATCATTTTTGTGTATGACTCTGCAGCTTCCTGAAAGAACATTCCCTGCAAGTGGCCGTCGATGGATATCTATCGAATACTTTTACAATCAACGCTGATGTTCCCCAGGGATCCATATTGTCTCCAACTCTCTTTTTATTGTATATCAACGACTTATTGGAAAAAAACAATAATCCAATATATTGCTTTGCTAAAGACAGCACACTTGTCTTGTCATTTCATTTGGATTTCAGGACATCGACTGCGAATGCACATCTTTACCGGCGGCAGGAGGTTGCATATATCTTAATGAGGATCTAAAGGTGATTTCGAATTGGGGTGGAAGTAACCAGGTTCAATTCAATGCCACGAAAACCCAGACATCGATGTTTTTCAAAACGATAAATGTCTCCGAACTGGATATAATAATGCCAGGACTGGATATAATCATAATGTTGGCACAATGTTGGCCTGATTGGAGAAAAGAATATCACTTGCAACCTTGATAGTCTGGAACATCGAAGGAAGGTTGGGGATTTTTTCTCTTTTATAGATACTTTTACCGGAGACGTTCAAGTAACTTGGCACATTTGATTTCACCAAGAGCGGTACATATCAGAAATACGCGACGGACTGTTGCTGTTCATCGTATTGAGGTTCAGCTCAGTACACCTCGAACTTCCCTGTTTAAAAACTCTTTCATTTGAAGAACTTCGATTATGTGGAATAAACTTCCTGAGAACAGTTTTCCAAATGAATTTGATATCTAGCGATTCAAATCCAACATGAATCGCTACTTTCGCAGAGGCACCGCTCTTACAGCACCTTTAAGGATTTTTCTGTAGTCCTCGTGTATTGTCCTTGAAAAATATGTTTTCATGTATGTCGAACAACATGTTTTAGATGCTCTGAATCAGGACTAATAAACATAGTGTAAGGCAGTAAATGCAACTTAAAATGGGCTTCTGCAAACAATTCTGGATTCATTGATCTTGATTGAATAGGGACTAACACTTCGAAAAATGGTGTAGTGGTTTGCGATATTATTTTCCTCTGGATTCGGAAATGGGGAAAATTGTTAAGTCTTTTCTGCAGATGATGTTGGATTAAATTCAAAGTTCTTTTGAAAGTACGTAATTTCACTAGCGACACTTCCTGAAAATAACTTGGATACGATGTCCATTAATGTTTCTAGTTATTTCGCATTTTATACTTGTCTAGTCTATAATAGTCTACATACAGTATATTGAACGAGATGTTTACTTGCAACGAAGCACAATGTTCTAAGTAAAATTAACAGTACTTTTTATATATTATTTTTCAGAAAAAATATTTACACTTTTTCGGTTACGATTTGTATTGTTGATTTAAGCAACCAGCTTTTCTGACTGAATTACTGTCCGATATTTTTATTACCTCGACACGTGTTTCAATCACCAAGTGATCATCTTCATTTTATACTTTCTCATTCAATATGTGACTCAAATTATTTTTGAAAAAAAACTGTTTTTTTTTATCTATCAGTGGAAAATAAATTTTCATTTTCATTTATATTATTGAAAATATTTCTGATAGAAATATGCATTTCACTACTAGGAATAAACTCTTTGAATGGAACAACCACTATATCTACCGAGTTGGCATAAAACGAGTTAAAGTAAGGCAACAGGTGATTTCAAATTCACCCTTTGAAATATATTATACCTCTTTCAACGTGCGAAGCAAAAGTCATCATTGTTTTCTTGTGGAACTGAATACTCTCATTCGAAACAATAGTGAGGAGAAAGTATCATGAATTTTTGTTATTTGCGGAATAGCGACGTATTTTCCAGGAAAATCCGTTAAATTTTTTATTATCGTATATATTCAAACTCCCTATTTTACTCTGCGGTATAATATGGCACAAAATTGTTATGTTTATGTTCCTATTGTTGGTTTTACTCCCGAATTTTATTACTATAGCCAATGAGAGTCTATTCGTTTTCGCTCACTTTGCAAAATACAATGCAAAGAGAGGTATTTTCCTTTAATTACACGAATACCCGAAAATGAATGTTTCATCACGATGTCAAAAGGAAAAAATATCTTATTCTATGGTGAATCAGTTCAGCTATAGACATAAGGCAACTGCAAATTTGTTTATAATGCAAAACTTCCAACACCAAACCAAAATAACGGTTTGGTGTTGGGAAAAAACTACAGTGATATTCATTACTACACCAAAGGTTCCAAACAGTGTATCACAAGTAGAAGAATATGACAAACATCCAGTAGAGAACTTGTTCAAAACAGTGAAAATATTATTGGAATGGGTATTGTTGGATATTGGCTGAGTTCGACTCTGTCAAACTCAAAATTTGGTTTGCTAGTTCAATTATTCAAATTGATTATTATCACAAGAGATAATAGGTTACATGAAAAGATATGAGGAAAAACGCAATAAGTCCTGGAGGCTATTGTGTTTTCGGAGACTCGATAGAAGGAATTTCAAGAAGTGGCTTTTTCTATACTAGAAAAAGGTAAGGGCAATTAACATAGAAGAAGAAAGAAGGAATTTATTTGAAAAAAAAAATTCATCGTTTGTGTGTAATTCAAAACCGTAATAGAAAAAGCCAAAACGGATTCTAGTGCTTAAATAGCAGAAACTCGTCGATGCCTAGATTTCCGTGAAATATATCGAAACAATTCGTCCAGATGTAATAACGCCTAAAGGAATTCCCAGATACCTTCCGACATTTCCATTCGATAATGATACAAATTGGGAACTGTAGAGCAATTTTCCGAATGTTTGACATTCTAATAGTCGCTAATCGATACGAGTATTGCCAAATTGCTTTTGGTTGGCCACAAGAAGGTAACAGTTGGGAAGGAGAATCGTCAGGTAGCAAAATTAATGATTACTCATTTAATTCCCACGAGAGAGTGCAGAGCCGAGTTTGCATATTGAAGAGAAATATTAGGTTTTCCTAATATCATTTACTGACGAGTTGTTTAAAACAAGAGAATTGGATCAAATCACCTGAAATTTTATATATTTAGCTATTGAGGGTAAAAACAAATACTTAATACGTAGTCTGAATACTTTTATAAATACTTTCTAAAATATATTTGAATAAAAAAATATTTTGAAGAGGTTCCTATTTCCTTTCAACAATTGAACTTCTGCTGTGTTTTAATTTGCTGACAACTGAATTTTTATCAAACATTTATTTTATGGTAGAGAACAAGATACTGAAGAGTCCGATCATATTTACATTTTTTTAAATGACTTCAAAGTTCTCAGTTCCGCTAGCCATGTAACGTAACAGAATCATATCACCTTCAACAAATTCTCGCAAGAACAATACCTGATCGAAGACAGATTTGAACCCAGGATTAATGGGTCGAAAGTCGAACACTAGTCCACCTCGCCAATTCACAGCTTCTCATAATGTTGCTTTCAAGTAAATTTTCATTTTGTCTAATAAGAAACATTTTTGTCATATCATATACTAGTAGTTCATACCTACTCTTATATTTTACTCATATGATAACTTCAATCCCAAAGTCGTTGTAAACTGAAAAAATCATTCTCAATAATTCTGCCGGATGTAAAATACTCTTATATTAGTTGAAGATCCCTAATCAACTAGATCTACATCATTTCAGAATATATATTATTCCGATAATAAATAGTTACTTTCTTGACGGTGGAGTATTTAACATACCTATATCACAAGATTAATGTTTAATATACCGATACTTTTTCAATACTCCCTGGGCAATAGTATTATCAACAGAGTAGACCAAATTAAAGATCTTGGAATCTATTTTGATACAAAAATGACTTTGAATCCCCATTTGGAATATGTGATGAATTCCTGCAGCAAAACCTTGGGATTTTTCTGCAAAATATGCGAAGACTTCAACGAGGCAGCGATCATATCTATTTACTATGCATTTGTTCACGGTAAACTTAATTTTGGAAGTGTCATATGGAGCCAGAACAGATTTTTAAGGCTTTTCACTTCAATATAACGAACACTTATGTAACACTTGGCATTAGCGAAATTCGATTCCACTACAAAATACAGCTTCTAGAATAACGAAGAATAATATCCGATTTAGTTTTTTTTTGTAAAATTATAACAAACTGTTGTGACTCACCCAATCTAGTATCAATGATTTTCATCAGGTTCCTTAAAGGAACACTAGAAACAGAAAATTACTTGCCAGTCCGAATTTCAACATAAATTTGGACAAAAACTCCCCAATTACTAGAATGTGTGATTCTTTCAACAAATACTGTAGTAGCGTAGATGTTTTCTTTATTATGTTGAATTCCTTTAAAATAACTATGGAAAGAATATTCAAGACCTAGCAAAAATAATGAATAACTGGTTAGTACGTACGAAAAATATAATAGTTTATTAATTTTTTTTCTTGTATCTACTGACACCGAGTATCTCTGTAACCACTACTCTTAGTGGATGGGTATTTACCTGTTTGCATCCAAAGTTTTAAAAAAATAAATGAATAAATGAACATCCTAACGTCACACCATAGCAATTAACAAATAAGACTGTCCTTAGAACGTAATAAGCTTGACACTTTTGATGAGATGTTTGATAGATATGATCGATAAGAATGCGGGGAGTCAAGAATAGTATTTCTGATATCTGTGAAAGGTCCCATTTTCAAACTAGTAAGTTCAAATGCATATTACATTATTGTTGATATATTGATATATTATTAGCTTCGTTAATGTAGTTGTCTGTATAGGCTCTGGAATTTTGTATTATAAGTTAACAATACAAAATCTTGCAAGTACAGCAGATATGACTTTTTCTTCGGAAAACTTAGAAAAATATAATGAATGAAGTCCATGTTTCGTGGAGAAAATACAACTCTTTGACCTCTCACTAATTGTAATTCGACTTGTGTAGAAGAAATAAACTAATTCTTCAAATATCTGTATATTTACAATTATCTGATATTTTACAGTAACATTGGATTATATTTGAGATGTTTCACCTACAAACTGCGGATTCAATAGTTTTTCTTCAACAAGTTTTGAGAGACTCAAAAACTTTTGACATTCGGCATGACATAGCAGTCCGACTCTGGGGAAATAGGACGGTAATGATGCATATATGCAGAAAACCCTTTGCAAAATGGCTTAGTGTATCATAAGGGACCATCTTAAGTACGAAGTCGTTCCTTTTAATAATTTACAACGTTTCGGATTAGGGTCGTTCCATGCACATGAATTGCTAACCAGCTGTTGCTAATTTGAATTTTGTAAAAGGAATATGGAAAGCTTCATTAGGTTCACAGATTGTGTGGGGACGGGGCGATAGAGGAAACATTAAAAATTAATAGAAGTTGGTATCTATTCTGGAACAAATTCAAAATCAAACTAGAAATAGCTCTGTACCTCAAAGACGATACAGTCGGCAATTATAATTTGGAAGGCGATAGTGATATGAGAATTACTCCTGATTGTATGTATGAGCCTTCCCGAAAATAATTATTAAAATCATACTGGGTGCAGCGCGATGGCGATCGGTTGGCCGTATTTTGAGAAATAATGGGATTCATATCCTGAAAATTGGCAAATATAGCTTTTTAAATGTGCTTCATCAAAAGAAAATAATGGCGTTTTCCCAACATTTCCGGTTAAACCGGAAGTTTGTATCATCTTCCTTAATTCAAATGTAACCACATGTATATTTTCACATTTTTGAATAATAATTCTAATATGAGTTTATGTAATACAATGATGACTTATTTATTTTTTGGAAATTCATATTTCATGTAGAATGAAGAACATAACTTTTGTCTACAAATTTGTTACAAATAATAAGCTTAGTAGGAATTAGATAAAAGTTATTTTCTTCATTCTATATTTATGTGATACACCTTTGCTTTATGTGATATTCCTTTGCTTTCTAAAAAAACTAGGTAATAGGCTTTCGAGTGATTACCCCACAACATTCAAAAGTTTGATAGAATACACAAATAAAACATTACTGATTCATCAAAATAGTTCATTCCATCGTCCTGTAGGTGTAACATTTACAAAATGTTATACAAGGAGTTTGGAATCGATTACTACTTCTAAAGATATAACAATGAGTCAAACTTCAGTTTTTTGGAACACCCTGTATTTTAGAATGTTTTGAAATTCCGAGATGATTTCGACCAAAAATTGTCTTTTCACAAAACCTAACTTCCAGGCATTTCTTAACTCTCTTCATCAAATTGTGATTTACATCACGACTGATTTGATCGGCATCTAGAGCTTGAAGGTGGTTAACAATATTTCATGGTGAGTTTCATTAGTTCGGACTTCCATTGTCTAATATGATATGATTTGAAACCTCTGAAATATTTTTATTCCATTTTAATTATTCAGTTTTCAATTTTTTGGCAACCTCTTTTTCAGATTCCTTTTTTGCATAATTTTTATTTTATTACAATTTCATTTCAGGGTTTTTTGCTTGATATAATTTTCATTTGTTATTTCAGAGATTTCAAATCATATATTAAACAATGGAAGTCCGAACTAATGAAAAGGCATCTAGAGCGGTGAATGCATGTAAAACTTTTTTAACCATATTCTCCTTATATAGGAATGTAAGTTAGGTTGTTTTCCGGGTTTTGCCATGGCCTTCTTTGGTTACAATCTCGAAACGTTTCAACCGCAACTGAGCAGTCATCTTCAGTAGCGTGGACGAAGTACTCTTCTAGACGTATCATCTGACACGTATCAACTGATACGTCAATAAAAGTAATTCTGGGTTTAACTGATAGGTTTTGTCACAATCTTCCAAAGACACATTCGGATGAGCAGCAAAATATCCAAGAACATATTTTTCCAGATCTTCAATATCTATCTGAGGCTTTGGTTTGGTTATTTTTGAAAAGAATGGTATATGATGTAAACAATTTTTCAACAACCTTTTTACCGTATTGTGATTCTGTTTGAGTTTTTCCGGATACCTTTCGGCAAATAACCTGCATATCCAGTCGATATGCAGCCATAGACCATATAATCAAATTAAAAAAAATTTCGTTTGTATAACCTAAACGGAACATTTGGCTCACGAATTCATGAAATACACTTATATAAATGACTACATCAATAAATCAACAACTATCTTCATTTGTTTCCATATAATTCCTATTGTAATAAAGTACGCATATGAATTCAGAATAAACTTTTTTTTTCATTGTTTATTAATCTGAAATCATGTTTTCGATAAAAACCATGACGCCAAATTAATAGCTCTGACTACCCTGCTCTAACTACTCGAAATGAAGATTTCGTAGTCCGTACGTAGTTTCATGGTGGACATGCGCATGTTTTATTTTTTCAAGAAGAACTGAAATATTTCGTGAACAGCTGATTTTTGATATAGGGGGAATGTTTAATGAAAATGGTTAAAATCATATCGGGATGCCGAAACTAATCCAAAATACAGGAGAGAGAAGGAGGACATAAACAAATACATGAGCGGTAGCAGCTGTGTCATCATAATGCCGTTAGCATGAAGGGAGAATGAGGTTTTCTTTGTATCAAAAGGAGATTTTATCTGCAATTGGAGATGGTTTACAGCATTACAAATGTTAAATGGGTGTATTATTTAACGCACACGTTGACTATTACTCTTGATAATGAAGTTGGTGTTATAATAAATAATTAGTTTTAGGTCAATCAATTTTATTTTCTTGGTAAAGAGAAGTTAACCGTTAGTTAATCCCAAAGATACCTGTTTCGGAAAAGACTCAGTTCAAACAGATTTGGAGTTTTATTGTATCTCTCATATTATTTTGAATATATACTTTATAAAATACACTTTTTTCCAATCTAAAGTCATGTCGTTACATTGTAGGAGAGAGGGAAATCCTAGAATTACATAAGCTCTACAGCGTAGCTCTATACTAAGTAGTAAATTTTTTGAAATGTATATTTTGACCTCATCTTGAGTCATTAGTTTGCACAGAAAACGTGAGATGATTATATTGCCTGCATTGAATCTGATTTTTATTAGTTTCGCAGGTAATTTATTAGCTAATGCTGTTTTTGTAGTTATTATTTGAAGTATTAATTATCAAACGTTTAAAAATGCAGTGATAGTTATTAAACGACATGCAAACTGGGGTTGCTTTCATAAACGTTTTCAGTCTTCTTCGTACTTGTC